>WOXC01003854.1:0-85612 GCA_011680675.1 Gymnobelideus leadbeateri | reverse complement strand
AAACCATTAGATACATTCCAAGACTCTGCCTTTCCCCATACCAGGGCTTCTTGAACTTTTTCCATTTGAGACCCCTTTCAAGTTTCAGCAGCATACGTTTGGTATTGAGTGGCCTGAGGACATGTGCAGTGCAAAATTCTCATGCTTTGTATTCAGAACCAAGACGGCAGTGAAGTTGTGGGTGCCTCATGGGTAAGCCCCACCAGAAACACCTCTGACTCATTAGGTATTTGATTTTGAATTAATTTTTGGTCATTGCACATTCAGAAACCTTGTACTGAAACCTTCTACTGTTGCCAAATTTTTCACGACCCCATATGGGGCTGTGACCCACATTATAAGAGCACTGCCCTATACAACACCTGGCCCTCAATAGAATTGTTTAGCATCCCTTGTATTTCCCAGATGCATGGTGTGTACTCTGTCTGGAGTCCCATCTATTAAACTACGGAAAACTTAGTATAATGATGCACCAAATCCTGGGAGCAACCTCCTGAAAGACTATTATGGACTCCCTCTTTCTTCTGTGGCCTGAATCATGCCCTAGGCTCTCTGGCAATATCACTGATTCTACCTTTTCCTTGCCTTTCCCCATCTAATTATGGAATTTTGGTCTCAGCCCCAGCATGGGCAGTTGTCAAAAGACCCAAGTTTGGGAGGCATCAACTGCTTTATAAATGGTGGGTGGGATGGATGCTACCGTCTCCTTGCCTCCACCACTTCCTCTTCACTTTCTTGTCTCCCGTTAAGCCACATGGACTTCTTCCCAAATACAACAGCTTATTTATTTCAGCACGGACTATATCAAGTAACTTCTGTGAAACTGCTTTGAGTGGCAACAGTAGGTCCTCACAGCACAAATGCTTGCATTTGTAAACAGAGAAACACTTGTGATGCACACAAAGCACATTATGTATAGAGGGAGCCTTGAGTTCTCAGTCTGAACCCAAGCTGACAAGTTCTCCTTTCCTTGGCATCCATCACATCTGTCTTAACCATTCTTGAAATTCCACTGGATCCTGAAACTGATGCGATGACTGAAAAATGAATACCCTCTTAGACTGGCTTGAGAAGAATAAATATCCAAGAGCTGATTGTGTCCTTGGTCATACAGTATAGAGTATTGTAGTCAGATCTGGGTCAGCAGGTAAATGGTGGTATAGTGTATAGAGTGCCAGGCCTGGAGCAAGAAGACTCATCTGTCTGAGTTCAAATCCAGCTTCAGACACTTAGTAGTTGTGTGACCCCGGGCAAGTCACCTAACTTTGCTTCAGTTTCATTATTTGTACAATGAGCTGGAGAAGGAACTGGCCAACCACTCCAGTATCTTTGCCAAGAAAACCCCGAATGGGGTCACGAAGAGTTAGACCCAGTGTAATAGGGATCCTACCTCTTTTTAACTCTGTCACCCACAGGTTCAGTGTGTGTTTAAGGGGGGGGTGGGTCTTCTTAACTATGAAAATATGACTCAAATTTCCTTCCAGTGCATTCTCTACTAACCAATCAGGCAAGTTCTTAGTTTGGTTTTACAAATCAAAGAACAAAGCATTTAGTTGGGATAGAATAATAGAATAGATAGCAAAAAAGAATTCAAATAATGAATTGTCTCCACCCCTACCCTCAAATACAAGGACAAAGTATGTTGTCCCAAGCCATTGGGAAAGGGAACGGAAAGGGAACACTCCTTACTCACGCTACAAGGTAAAGGAGGGAGGTGTCTTGGTGGGAACACCTTTACCAGTTCTGTCTCCTGGAACTTGCCTATGTTTTGCTCTTTCTTGGCTCCCCCTTGTTGGAGCTTTCTTGACACAGTCTCAGGGACCCCTTTGCCTCTGGAGCTGCTTCCCTCTAAACCCGAAAACCTCATCCACTCATGGGGGTTTTTCTCCATCAAAGCTGGTGACCATCATCTCCTGGTTCTGTCATACTGTTCCTACAGCTTCTCTGTGGATGGCAATGTGTTGCTACAACTTTGTCAATCTGCCCTGGGTCAACATTCCTCAGTGTTTAATTGGCACATTTGGAGCCGTCTTATGAATCAGATTTCAACACCACCTGGCTGAAATTCAAAAGTCAGTTAGTCCATCAACAAGGCTTTATTAATCACTTACTATGTGCCGGGCATTGTTCTAAGTGTCGGAGATACAAAGAAAACCAAGAAATAGTCCTCACTTTTAAGGATCTTACTTTTAACTGATAGAACAATTCTTTTTCCTTCCTTCCTTCCTTCCTTCCTTCCTTCCTTCCTTCCTTCCTTCCTTCCTTCCTTCCTTCTTTCCTTCCTTCCTTCCTTCTTTCCTTCTTTTTCCTCCTTCCTTCCTTCCTTCCTTCCTTCCTTCCTTCCTTCCTTCCTTCCTTCCTTCCTTCCTTCCTTCCTTCCTTCCTTCCTTCCTTCCTTCTTTTCTCCTTCATTTATTTAGTTATTCATTCATTTATTCATTCCTTTGTTTGTTTAGGCTAGGCCTCCAGATTTCACCCCAATTGGAAGTGCTGCCACCATTCACAGGCCCAGCCCCATTGTTGATTGTCACAGAAGTTTTGACCTTCTCCATTTCTGGCTAGGGCCAGTCGGACCCTTCTTAGGTGGATTGGTGGTTTCCTGCTTCCAGTGCTCATTTCATTGGTGCCAGGCTTAATGCAGACACTCTGATTTTAGCCCTGCTGCAGCTCAAAACTCCTGAACTCAAGCAATCCAGTAGCCTCAGACTTTCCTAGTAGCAGAGATTACAGGCTTGTGTCATGCTTAGCCTCTGCCCTCACTTTTCCATAGTTAAGGCAAATGACTAACTTTCAGCTCCTGTCCTTTCCTTGACAGCTAGCACCCAAGCCTTAAAAATTGTCTTGAAACTTTGAGAAATGCCAAAAAAGGCACCGATAACAGTGGATGGGGGTGGGGCTGGAGCTGGCCACTTTGACAGTGTATTGGTGCTGAAATGTTCCCTGAGCCTCTTCAAGGCTATTGAGAAAGAAGAACACTGACATTCTGAAGAGTTTCTAGAGGCCAGACACCAGGATGGTGAAGGACTTGTGAGTTGTGCCATGAGAGGCTGAAGGAAAGGGGGGGGGGGTGCCAGACTACACTGGAGAAGAGACTCGGGTAGGGGGCAATGTCAGATCTGGGTCTGAGTTTTGGAAGGCTTGGCATGCAGAAGAGGTATAGGTTTTTCCTACTTGGCTCCAAGGAATAGGAGAAAGTGATTGAGTTTCAGGGAGGCAGATTTAGTTTCCTAGGAGGGAAAACCTAAAGAACAATGAAAGCGATCTAAAAGAGGGATTGGTTGTTTTTGGAAGGTGGGTGGTTCCCATTCCCTGGAGGTGTTTGAGCACAGGCTGCATGACTACTTGCTGAGAATATTGTAAACATAATCCTCTTCTGGGTACAGGGAGAATGAGATGGCCTTTGAGGTCCCTTCCAACTCTAAGCTTGGCAATGGGAGAGCCTTACAAAATTACCTCCAATAGACATTGGAAGTGAGGAAGGTCACTTCCTAAAAACCTTGCTTCAGGCCATCTAGCCTTGGACTATTGAGACCATTCTTGAAAATGTACACATTTAGAAATAAGGTTTTATTGGATAAATATTAGCCTTCCTAAACCACACTCATATCATTTGATGGCTCACTTTACTCAACAAGTTAGTACCATGACAGGGAAATGAATTTACAAAGGAGGCCAGAGGCAATGTTCCAGCTATGACTCAGGGCCCACACCTGAGCTCTTCCTGGAGTTGGAGGAACAGGATGAATCAGGCTTGTCAGTTACAAATCAGAAAATATGTTTGAGGTCTTTGGGTGTGTGTATGTGGGTGGGCCTCCTTGGATCACTCTCTCTCTCTCTCTCTCTCTCTCTCTCTCTCTCCTCTTCCCCCCCCCCTTCCCCACGTAGAACGTAAGCCCATGGAGAGCAGGAATTGTCATAATTTTTTGCTTTGGGTCCTCAGTCCCTAGCAATTTATATGTAAAACAAGTGCTAGATGGATAGGAATAGGAAAGGAAAAAGGAAGGGAAGGGAAAAGAAGGAGGGGAGGGAAGGGAGGAGGAGAGCAGAGAAGGGAAGGGAACAAGTGTCCATCTAGGCTGTTGTAAGCACTTTGCAAATATTATCTCATTTTATTTAAGAATACATTACTGGGTAGTCAGTCTGCTAACAGGGTATCACTTACTGAAAATGAGGCATCTTCAGCTTAATGAGCATATTGTATGGAAGTGGGCTTATCTATTTAATTCTCCAATAAATTCCCCCACAAGTCTTAAACTTCAGAGACACTAATCTACAAAAAGATGAGCTGGAGGGAAAACACTGGGAGGACCAAGGATTTATTAAGTGACTGCTCTTCGGATGGCACTGTGCTAAGGGCTGAAGTCAATAGAAAGATCACTGGGTTTGTCGTCTAGGGACTTGGGTTTGAGCACTAGCTCAATGAGTTAAGTCACTGGACCTCTGTCTGCCTCAGTTTCCTTAATTGTAAAATGGGGATAATAATAATACCATGCATTTTAAATTTAATTAGAGTTTTATTAAAGAATCAACAAAAAGGGTTGGATGCCTTGGAGGCTTTTGTTTGCTTTTGCTAAACTGTGAAGGGAAGATGAAAGAAGGGATGGTATCAAGGCAGGTGGCATGATGGTAATGGATGATAGATGGAAGGTAGACTTTTTTACTCTTTATTTGGTTTCTGTTTTCTCTTACAAGGAAAAGGGTGTTTGGCCTAGACCAAATATGACAAGGAGACAATTGATGTTCAACCTAAATGAGGGACTAGTGAGAAAGCTGGGGTTATAACTGAAATATTTATTTCCTGCCATTGGGAAAGGGAAGGAAAAGGGAACAGCCCTTACTCACACTACAAGGTGATGGAGGGAGGTGTCTTGGTGGGACAAAGTCTCACCCATGACTGTTTGAGCTGCGAAAGAGGACAAGGAAGGGCCCAGGAGAGGAGCTCTTTCAGGGATAGTATCCCAGGTGCCGCAGTCAGAGTTGGATGAGGGAATCTGGTTGTGTCATGAAGTGTTAACTAGAAGATGATTTTGGTACACAAGGTGCAGGTTTGGTGGTGTTTGCACAATCACATGGAGGAAATGTGTCCTCCAGATGACAATGTTTTGGGAAATTACTCTTTGAAGAGAGTCCTGAGCCACCTGGATGAACTACAGCAACTCAGGGTATGGAAAGAACTGACTGGTGAGATTGTCCAGTCATGAAAGAGTCGATGAAAAAAAGTCTTACATATGGTCCAGAAATCAGCACTACATATTTAAGTTTGTGAGGCAGGGGTAGAAAAATAAATGGGGGTGGAGAAGTAATAAAAGCTCAATTTGAGTCATATGTGACCGGCCAACCACAAAAATCCAATGTAAACTTAGGCTACATTAAGAGAAGCAAAATCCAGGAACACTGAAGTGATATTTATAGATCTAGAGTCAGAAGGGACATTGAAAGACTTATCTAGTATTATCCCTGAGGCTAGCCCATAGGAGACACATAATAGATATTTGTGGACTTGCTTGTTGTATCTGAGATATTCAGAAGTGTTCTAGGCTTCCTCGGGATACAGTGAGTTCCTTCTCCCTAGATCTTCAATCACTTACTTATTGGTCATTTGTGATCCATATATAAGGGGACTCTTGTTCAAGTACTGGTTGGACTAGATGGCTTCTGGAGTCCCTTTAACTCTGAGATTCTGTGACTACTTCAAGTATTCTAAATCACGACCTGGTGTTTAAAAAGTCACACAACCGAACAAAGAAATCAAGCTATCTGAGATCACTCTACAAACCACAACTGGGAACCTAGCCAAGTCTGCTAGAATTAGACCAAGGAGGCCGTGGGCTTATTGTTCCATAAAGATGACAGGGCTTTGTCATTTTACCAGGGAAATCATTTTCTTGTCATTGTATGGAGGAAGGAATCACTGGAGAACCAACCTGGAGCAAAGCCGCAGTCTGTGAGGAAAGAATAGATAGGAAAAAGGAACCATCTAGGGCATGGATTGTTGAATTTGGATGAAGGCTTTGAAACAACGTGCTAACAAGTCTCATCAATCTAACTCATGAAGACAGGGCGGTGTAGAAATAGTGCTGGGCTTACAACCAGGAGAAGACTCAATTTAGATCCTACATCAGACACTTCCTATTGGAGGGCTATGGCTTGGTTTTCTCACCTGAATGTGCCTCAGTTTCTTCATCTGAAAACAAGAATAATAATGCCTGTATCTTCTCTCATTATTCAGTCAACTAGTATGGTTTAAATACTACAATGCGCTACACACTGCTGGTGTTGAGAGAACATAAACAGAGAAACAAATAGAAAATAAAATGGTCTCTGCCCTGAAGAGCTGACATTTTGTGTGTGTGTGTGTTTTTTTTTAATTTAATTAATTTGTTTTTTACTTTTAGTTTACAAAATTCAGTTCCACAATCCCTCGAGTTTCAAATTTTCTCCCCCTCCCTCCGCCCCCTCCCCACCATGGTGGCATGCAGTCAAATATAAGATCTACAACTACCTTCACATTAAACATTAGTCAGGTTGTAAAGAAGGATTATAACCAATGGAATGAACAATGGGAAAGAGGAAACAAAACAAAACATGAAAAAGAGAGAGAGCAAGTAGTTTGCTTCAATCTGCATTCAGACTCTGTAGCTCTTTCTCTGGATGTGGATATCTCTTTCCATCATGAGTCTTTTGGAGTTGTCTTATAACCTTACATTGCTGACAGGAGTCCAGTCTATCAAGGTTAGTCATCACACATATGTTGTGTCTGTAATTGTGTAAAAATTTCTCTCTCTCAGCATCAGTTTATCTCCTCTGGGTTATTATGAAGTCTGTCTGCTCCTCATTTCTTATAGCACAATAGTATTCCATTACATTAATATGCCGCAACTTGTTCAGCCATTCTCCAATTGATGGGCATTACCTTGATTTCCAATTCTTTGTCACCACAAAAAGAGCTACAATACATATTTTTGTACATGCGGGTCTTCCTCCCACTTCTATTATCTCTTTGAGATATGACCCTAGAAGTGGTATTGCTAGGTCAAAGGGTATGCACTTATTTAAAGCCCTTTGGGCATAGTTCCAGAGTCTTCGGAATGGTTCGATCAGTTCACAACTCCACCAACAATGCATTAGTGTTCCCATTTTTTCTACATCCTCTCCAGCATTTATCATTTTCCTGTTTTGTCATCTTAGCCAATCTGACTGGTGAGATAGCATTCTTTTTTCTTGAGAAAAAAACATACACATATAAATAAATATATATGTAGATATGTGGGTGAATGTGTATGTGTGATATGAAGGGTAGTCTCTTAACTAAACAAAGGACATAATGGAAGGTTGGCACGAAGTGTTATAACACATGGTGGACACTCTTTGAATAGAATGAACCCTGTCCTCAAGAAGCTTATAATCTAATGGGGGAGAATGAGATATGTTTTCAGACATGGACGTTATGTTGATTTTTTTTTTTGCTTAATTTATTAGGAAAGGGATTCCAGAAGGGATTTAGTGGAAAGTGAGAGAGAAAAGGAGAGTTAAAGAAAGGAATATCAACAAAATATTAGAAAATTACACAAAAGTAAGCCAAAAGTTCTGAAGGGGCTATAAATGGAACACAATCGTTATTCTCTAGTTCAATTTCATACACAAATGTGAGGAAATGAATTACACTTCATGGTTCCTCTGTTTTGCTCATAATTTAATTAGAATGTGTTTTCAAGTGCTTAAGCTTTTAAGGAACATTTCTTTAAGAAGAGATGAAATCTATATCAAATTGCTTGTCGAGGGAGGGAGAGAATTTGAACTCAAAATTTAAAAAATGAATGTTTAAATTGTTTTTACATGGAATTGAAAAGAAAAACATAAATAAAAAAGAGAGAATGATAAGAAAAAAGGGTCAGACAATGAATGAAGAGTAGAGCCTAACCTTTAGAACCGGCCCTTAGGCTAGTTAGTACATTGAGATAAAGGAGGTGGCTTGGAGATTCTCAGCAGAGCATTCTAAGTGGGTGGAGGGTTTTTCTTGATCTGGAGACAACCACAATCAACAATTAATCAACAAATGTTGACAAAACACCTACTATGTGTCCCCTGCTTTGTTACACATCAAAGAAAATAGAGTGTCCCTAAAGTCTTAATGCCTTTTTAAAGTGTAATGACTTGAACAGGGCACCCGGTGTAAGAATAATCTTTTCTTTCAAGAAGCTCCTAGAGCAGCTGTGGGGAAGGAGTGGGAAATGAAGCACTGAAAGAAAAATAAAGGTGGATAAATATGGGAGATCCATTCTTTAGACCAAGCCAGGATTGTATAAAAGAACTGGAGATGTCTTCGGTCTGGAGATGACATGACTTGGCGGATGAGGGTGGCGACACAATAGCTGGCTTTAATTATTTGTGGGGCTGCCATTGAAAGAAGGATTCGACTTTTTCTGTTTGTCCCCAGAGAGCTGAACAATGGATTGAAATTGCAGAGAAAAGGATATATAGTCTCTATGTCAGGAGAAACTCCCTAAGTAGAAGAGCTGTCCAAAAATGGAGTTGGCTAAATTGGGAGGTAGTGGGTTTCCTGTCATTGGGATGGTGGTGGGAATGTCTACAAGGAAAGACTGGATAGCTAGTGGTCTAGAATAAAATAGTGAGGACTTTACCAAGTTCAAATACAGCCTCATACATTTGGTAGCTGTGTGACCCTGAGCAAGTCACTTAATCTGTGCCTGCCTCAGTTTCCACATTTGTATAATAGGGATAATAAAACGGATGTTTTGAGGATGAAAAGTGATATTTATAAGAAGAACTTAGCACACTGCTTGGCATACAGTAGATGTTATTTAACTGCTTATTCCCTTTCCTTCCTTGTTCAGGTACTGGGAGCATCTGAGGACCCTTCCATAACTTAGAATCTTCTGTGATACTTCTCTAGAGGCAACATGGATGGAGGAGCATCAGCCTAGGAATCAGAAGACTTGACTGGGAACAAGTCAGTCAGAGTTGTGCCTCTTGAAAATACATTCTTTGGTAAGCTTTCTGAGCCTCCATTTCCTCATCTAGAAAATGGGCTTAAAAAACATTGACAATTCCATCACAGCATTTTTGTGAAAATTAATTGAAAATCACGAAGGCTCTGTGAATAGCTGGAGATTTGAGGACTTCCTAATTTTGCCTCAGGCTGGCCCCAGAGAATTAAAAAAAAGGGGGGGGGGGGATGCAGGGGATCAAACAGCTGTAGCAGGTCAGAGAGTCACAGCAATTTTATTCTCTGCCTCAACTCACATACATAAAGCACTTCATGGGACAGACCAACTTATGGCTGAAAATATTGATATTCAGTCATTCACCCTGCCTCACCTGATACCATATGATCTTCATCAATGCCCTGCTGCAATTCCATGAAATAAAAACAACTGGCATATTTTCTTAAATCCTCCAGGAAAACTTTGTTTTCAGTGAGGTCTGAGCACTGTGGGTGTTCACATTGGGGGTTCTCAGAAGGGGGTGTTTCCATCCCACAATATTTTGGTCTTAATGTGGAAATAATTTTAATTGTGTACACAAGGAAAATGGAAAATAGGTCACAGGATTCATGAGTCTTCTATTGAATTTGGCTGCAATGAGCACATCCGTCATTTTCACATGTGATGGCAAATAAATGGCCAAGTCCCAAATGAAAAACACTTTTCCTTCCCTTTACAAGCCCTGTATTTGCATACTTGGAACATTTGCATATAGAAATGATTAACACAGTGCTTCCTATGAATTTACTGTGGTGTCGAAAATCTCATAATCTTTGCACATCTAAGAATTCAAATCCTGTGCTTAAATTATTTTAAATTCATTATAATGTCCATATGGGTAAATTAGTCACTATGAAATCTTCTTTTGGATAGAATTGGTAGATATTTCATTTTTAAAACAGAAAAATATATGTATATACACACATTTGTATTTGTAATTATATGTATATATGTATATATTTTTAAAATATCTATTTACATATTGATCTTTTTCTACATATATGTGTATATAAGAATACACACATACATACACATAAAGTTCCTGTACATACACATACATTGTATGTGGGAAGTCACAATCTCTCAGTGTATTAAACAATTCTCTAAAACCGTCAGTTGGGGAAAAGGTACTGGAAGGTGCTGACTTGCATTGGTGGAGAGAATTTCCTCATCTGAGAATTTCCTGTACCAATTATGTTTTTATTTTTTGACACAATCCAGGTTAAATAACTTGCCCAGGGTCACACAGCTAGTACATGTCTGAAGCTGGATTTGAACTCAGGTCCTCCTGACTCCAGGGCTGGTACTCTGTCTACTTTACTACCCATCTCATTCCCAATTAAATCACAGTTCCAGCTCCTGTCACCTGTATGGGTGCAAGAGCAAATTGTTCCTTTATTAGAGATTCTCAAGTCAAATAGTTAATAAGAGAAACCACGGTTAAAATCCAGTTTTCTTTTCTGGGTCAAAATGCTGAACCTGGTTTTCTTCCCTACTCCGCCCCCCACCTCCCATAAGTCATTGTGAGGACATTAAGGGATTTTGGATAGAGATAGCACATTTAAGAATTCAATTCTATTGCCATCTTGAGAACATGTTTTGACTTGAACATGCTAAGACCACACAACCTAGAAAGCTGGTATGCCCTTGGTGGAGTGGTGAAAGGTACTGGGGTAATGTTTTATCCTCAGTTAAGTTCTAAGCAGAAAACATATCCAATGAGGACTGGTTAAAGAGGAAAAGAATAAATGGCTATATGGGAACTAGTTCCAAATATTTGAAAAGATGCTTTTGGGAAGAGTCATAAGACTTAATCTATTTGACTCCAGAGGGTGGAACTGGAAGCAACGGTGAGCATTGCAAAAACCCAGATTTAGGCTTGATGTCTTGAACAATCTATAGCAATAAGGGTGATCCCAAGGTGGAATGGGCTACCTGGGCAGGAAGAGCTTTCCCTCCCGTTGGAGGTCTGGAAAGAAAGGTTGGATGACCACATCTCAGGGATGTTTGATGAGGGGATTCTTGTGGTGGTATTGTTGGCTCTTTGGACTCTGTGATTCTGTAATGACAATGGCCTCTGAGGCTTCCTTCACTGAGATTGAAGGAATCTCAGAAGCTGTCAAATGCAACCTCCCCCTCCCCCTCATTTTACAGATGAGAAAACCAAACTCGGGGCAGGAGAGTTAAATGATCTGTCCAAGATCACACAGATCTTAGGAGCCAGGGGTGAGATCTGGATCTGGATCTTTGAATTCTAAAGTCATTGTTCTTTCTAATTGTACTGTCAAAGACATGGCATCCATAATGTCTGAGACATAGTATTAATAAAGTCTTTCTATCTGTGTCCGTCTATCACAAACATAGAATGTCTAGAAGTCTGGTGAGCAAATGGCCATATGAGGCAACATCAATCTCATCCTCTGGGGCCCCAAGCTATGGAGAGGTTTTACAATGGGCAGTGTGGGGCATTACAAAGGACAGAGAAAGGTCCAGTCCTGCTCTAGAAGGAGCTAACATGCTATAGGAAAGGATGGGGTCTGGTCCATCATTCCAAAGCTGAGAAATAGATGGCTTTAACTCTAAAATGTCTCAGTTACCTCTTTGTAAAATAAATGGATTGGACTAGATTGCCTCTGGAGTCCCTTCTAAGGGATTTTTAACCTGAGGTCCATGAACTTAAGAAAGACTTTTTAAAATAGCTATGCTACAATATATTTGGTTTTGATATATTTTATGCCTTTAAAAACATCAGCTGAGCTAGAGTCCAGTGGCATAACCAGACTGTCAGAAGGGTGTATACACACACACACACACACACACACACACACACACACACACACGGTGAAGAATTCCTGCTCTAAAGATCTAAATCTTGAACTTTTCAAAGTAGTTAGTTCCTTTGCGCATCTAAAGAGTTTTGTTTGTTTGTTTTTGAGGGTCTAGTGGAGAGGAGGAGTAATTTAGGGTTTGTAATTTCATGGGTACCTGGGAAACTTCAGGCATGCTAACTACTTCTCTTGTATTAGTCATTTATCTATGATTTATAGTCTTCAAGAAAGTTGACTGAGGCAAATCAAGTGACTCATCCAGGGTCACACAGCTAGTATGTGTCAGAGACAGGACTTAAAATCATGTCTTTCTGACTCCAAGGTCAGTACGCTATGCTACTTCTTTTTTTTTTTTTTTTTTTTGCTTTTTTGGAGGGCAATTGGGGTTAAGTAACCTGCCCAAGGTCACACGGCTAGGTTTTTTGTGCGTGTGCGTTAAGTATCTGAGGCCGGATCCGAACTCAGGTCCTTCTGACTCCAGGGCCGACACTCTACTCACTGCGCCACCTAGCCGCCCCTTATGCTACTTCTCTAAAATGAAATTATATTATGAGAAAAAAAGCACACCGTCCCCCTACAAAAATCTTGACATATGCTAATATCCACTTGGAGCCTGAGAAGATGCTGTCTGTATGTCTATCTGGGCTCGGGAAGTCAGAGATTCAGCCCATCTATTCCCTTCCCTTTTCTAAGTACAGTGCATATGTCTAAACACACCTCGGACTCTGTCAGAACCAGGAATGTGGCAAGTCATTTAGGGCCTCTGCTCTGGGGTTTCCTCATTGGTATAAGAAGGGGATAGTCTCTTCCAGTTTTCACCTTCTGTGATGTTAGGCAGCTGAGTCACACCACGGTCTCTATATAGGGTTATGGACATGTGCATCTATTGAGTGTGGAGATCCTTCTTTCCTTCCTTCCTTCCTTCCTTCCTTCCTTCCTTCCTTCCTTCTTTCCTTCCTTCCTTCCTTCCTTCCTTCCTTCCTTCCTTCCTTCCTTCCTTCCTTCCTTCCTATGTCTCTTTCATTCTCTCTGTCTCTGTCTCTCTTTGTCCTCTCCTTTTTCTCTGTCTCTGTCTCTTTTTCCCTCTCTCTCTGTGTATGTGTCTCTGTTTCTCTCTGTCTTTCTCTCTCTGTCTCTCTTTCTTTTTTTAGGTAGCACCATCCTGGCTCTTCTTGTAAGGCATGCCTTTGGCCATGATGGTAGCAAGCTGTACTTCTATGTCCCTTGCTCAGTAGGAGTGACTCTTATCCTTCCTCTCACCCCACACAAGGGTATAAATAGCATATACTTGAAAATAGCCTGCCTTGGAGACATCAAAGAGGCAGAATTACAGTACAACAGCACCCTAACTGCTGGCTACCAAATATCTTAATTCTCCTTTTTGTGGGTGTCACCTAAAAGTTTCTAATTCCATCTTTGTTTCCCAAAAGGAATGGCAAAGAAAAAGAAACACATAATCTCCAAGTTGGTTTTAATATGCCAAGGGACCTGTGACTTTGGTGTGAGTGGTCATAATTCTGATCTAGAGTGTTTACTAAGGCTTGGGGAAGTGAAACCTGTCCATGGTAGGTAGCAAGTATGAGGCAGTATTTTGAACCGGGGTTTTTATTGACTCTGGATCTAGCCATTTTTTCACTTGATCACATTGCCTAGAGAGAATATACCAGCTGAAAACATCAGTGAAGGGAGATAACAGACCTTACAAATTTCAAGAACTCAAATTTGCCATGCATCAATTTCCAAAGGGCCAGGTTTTCAAATGGATAGTGACCATAAGCTGCCTTGTCCATGTTTTTGTGCTTGAGTATACTTAGGCAAAAAGGAGAAGGCTTGAAATGCCTTGTGAAGTACATTTCCTCCATTGCCTCCTCAACAGTTCTTTGAAAATGTTCTTTCTGTTGCACCAACATCTGTGCCGAAGTCTGGAATGTTGCAGGACCAGTTTGTGGTGTTAGAAGGTGAGCCCCATTCAGTTAGCTGATTGCAATAGCTTTGTGATGACGTGATTCTCTGTCGGTGTTGGACCTCTCACTGGGTGATTCAGCATCAAGCATGGATTCACAGGGTCATAGAGCCAGAAAGGACTTTAGGGATCATGAATCCCTTCATTTTACAGATGAAAAAAAACTGAGAACACCCAAATTGAAGTGACTTGCCCACGGTCATACACGTATTAAGTGTCTGAGCCTAGATTCAAACTTGTGTCCCTGCCTTGTGTCTTCCAATCCCCTAACATAGAGCCTTCCATGTAGCAGACACTTTAATGATATGGACTATTCAATTATGTTAATAGATTTGGATAATATTTTACACTTCCTAATAAATGCAAGTTGGAAGTATGACTGGAACCATTTGTAGAAGGCACTAGCACGTGTGCTCCTGGAAGGCTGGCAAACATTAGAAGACAGTAATTGTCTCCTGGACCAGGTTTAATTACCAGCTGCTGGCTTCTGTAACAAAGAGATGTATAGAATGAGTGGGCTTCTCCTTTTGGGGAAGTGCTTTTTGATTCTCCCTACATAAAATGGAACCCCCTTGAGGACAGGGACTATCTCATTTTGGTATTATCTTTATATAACCAGGGCCTGGGTCAGTGCTTGGCACATGGCAGTGCCCAATTAATGCTTGTGGACTGATTGAGCACCCATTTCTCCTAGTTGTTGGAGCACCAATACATCCTTTGTTCATTTGGCTCTCTTCTTTTCCCCTGATCTTGCATCACCTTCACCCCAATTACTTTGTTATACTGATTTTCTAGAATTCAGAATACTAACAAAAATCCTCATTGACACATGGTGGGACAGGGGTGATGCAGGGTGTGTGTGAGAAGTGAATGAGATTTATGATTATGCTGCAGGACGTTACCAAGAAGGAACTGTGTAAGATAAGAAGCAAGGAGGATTTGTGAGAGGAAAGTAGGATGGGCAGGTCACATGGTCAAAGCAATGGGCAACTGATGGGCTCCATCGGGATGCATATGTCAAGAGACATATTGGACCCCATATTGGGTGACACCTCTATGGAGGATGATAGCACAACATGGATACGTGGATACATTCAACATGGTGAGAATTATAAAGGAGGAAAGAACATGGGGGTAGCTATGTGCATTATTGGAGGGTATATCCACCTCAGTGAGACTCCATATCCACCCAACAATTCACACTACAAAACAAATTAAAGTTTACAAAGCACTTTCCCCATGATTGACATAGTAGAAGTATTACTATTTTCATTCTACAGATGAGTATGGGCTGTCCATTCTCCATTTCAGGAAAGCTCTGGGTTGGGAAATAATTTGCCTAAGATCACATAGCTAGTGTTAAAGCCAGGATCTGAACCCAGGTATCTTGACTCTTGATTCCAATACACTTTCCATGGCACCATACTGTCTTCCCAAATTAAACTGTGGGAACCCAGGAGTAATGTCAACCCCTGGAATGACCATATGAGTATTTTTTTAAAAAGCATTTGGGGCTAAGTAACTTTCTCAAGGTTACATGGCTAGTTATTTATTTCTATGTGGGTGCTAATTTTCTGAGGCCAGAACCAATTCCGGGTCCTCCCAACTCCGGGGCCGGTACTCTTACTCACTGCGCCACTTAGCCGCCCCTCCATATGAGTATTTTTAAGACCTGCCAGGTGGTATAGTGGAGAATCTAATACTGATTAGCTATCTAGTCCTAAGGAAGCCACAACCTTCCTTGACATTAATTTGCTCATCTGTAAAATGAGAATAATTGTAGCAAAGATAAAATGAGATAACTTATTAAGCAAACCTTAAAGCACTATATAAATATTAGCTCTTCCTCATTTCATCATCATTATTGTTGCATAGTGTGCTTTCCAGTTTTCAACTGGGACTAACCTACCATCTTGCTATTTCTCCATGTTTGGTCAGAATGCCAGCCTCCAGTTGTGACAATCCAACCACAGATCTTCTTTGTATTTCTATTTTAAAGGAAATAGTGGAAAAATGTGGATCCTCACTCTACATGGGCCTTCCAGGAGAACAGGATGGCAGCATGCCTAGAGACTCCTGGTTTGTCATAAGGCAGTTATTCAACCCAAAGCTCCAGTGGGTTATCCAAATGTTGCCATTCAACCAAGGTAAGAGAGAAAGTAGCCAGGTAGGAGGAAGCCAGGAGAAAAACCAATTCCCATCCAAGGGTGGGGCCTGGTACCTCATTATTTTGTCCTAGAATAGTCAAACTATTGGAGTGAGCCTAGTTGAGTTCAGTAAAGCTGCTTCCTTTAAGTGACCTAATTCCGTCAAATTATTGTTAGTTTAGAGGGCCATCATGCTTGCTGACACATTTCCACTGCTTGCTTGTGCAAATAGCATCATTATTTTCCTCTTCTGGTTTTGTCTCCTTATATTTCAACTTGAACTCACTTGCCCTCCTCCCTCGCCCTGGACTTTGCTAGGTTTTTTGAAGCAATTTTCAAAGGAACGAAAGAAGGCCCGTGTCTCTTAACACCATGTTTTGCTTTCTTGCTGGTAGCTAAGGAATTTTTTGAAGACAGAAAAAGGAAAGGTCCCTTCATTCTTTCCTTCCACTTATTTATTTACTTACTTAGCTGAAAACTTGCTGACCCACTTGCTGAATTCCAATCCCACACAGCTTGGCCCCAGCCCAGCCAGCACCTCTGATTGGCTGCTTAATTCCTGCTTCCTGCTAGGGCTATGACCACCTGTTCTTGTCTGTAGTGCCACAGATGCAGAGAATCATGGGATGTTAGCCTAAGCAAGGCCTGAGAACTCAACTTTTTTTTTTACATATAAATATGGAAACCAAGGCACACAGTGAAGAAGATTGATCAACTCCTGATCCTTTGTTGTTGTTATTTAGTCATTTTTAGTTGTGCCCAATACTTTGTTTCAATTTATATCCAACTCCCTTTGGGGTTTTGTTGGCAGAGATACTGGAATAGTTTGCCATTTCCTTCTTCAGCTCATTTTCTAGATGAGGATACTGAGGCAAATAGAGCTTAGGTGACTCGCCCAGGGTCATACAACTAAGTGTCTAAGGCTGGATTTGAGCTCATAAAGATGAGTTTTACTGATTCCAAGCCCAGTGTTTTATCCATTGTCCCTCCTAGCTGCCTTCTTGACTCCTCACTCTATCCCCATTCTAGAAGGAACGAGGTATAAGAGCACTCTTACCTTGGTGAATTTTTTTGTTAGGATTTAGAAACTGGCATAAGAGGATACCTCTATCAGCCCTGAAAGCTTATTTCTTTTTTAGCTGAAGATGAGGCCATGAGCAACAATCAAAATAATCAACTAATCTCATTCTATTGCTGCTATTTTTAAAACTGTTCATTAAAGTTTAAAAAATTCTTCCTTCTGACAAATCTGAATGGATTTTGAATTATTGAGTGGTGGTTTGGAATATAGCACTGTCTGAACAGATAAAAGATTCCAATTTCATTTGTTTAAATGCTTTCAGGAGGCCATTTAATTGCATTTAAAATTTAATATAATTTGCCGTGTAAAACCTGGAAAATAAAACAAAACGAAAAGATCAGAGAAATGTGATAAGTAGACAAGGGCTTAGTGTAGGAGGTGAAGTCCAAATTCTATGTCTCTGAATTCATTCTTTGCAAAAGCTAATTAGATGAAGGGACATTTTATTTGCATAGTGCCCTGTCCCCTAACCTCCCATACTTCTGGATTGTTTTGATGAGAAAAGTAAGCTATGGTCAAAGACCACATCTCTAGGTGGAGCAGACCAAGTGGGGGTGTTGTGAGTTCATGTTTCTATAGGACTGTAAGGTCTTTAGGACCTGGGCATTTCATTCTCTCATCTTAAGTTTCTCTAATATAAAACAAGAGCCATCCTCTCTGATCATTTCCAACTCAAATCCTCCATTCCTCTCATTCATGATCACATCTCTAGAACTTAGTGTTGCTTTCACTTTGCCTTCTTTTCACTACTTACCCCCATGAGACCTCATCCAGAACCCAACACTTAATTGAAACTGCTCTCTCCAAGGTTACCACCAGTCTTTTAAGAGTTAAGACTGCAGGGGGCAGAGCCAAGATGGCGGAGTAAAAACAGCTCATCCAAGCCACTCTGCCCCCAGATTCCCCCCAAACTATGTAAAAGGGGACTCTGAACAACTTCTGGAGCCCCAGCACCCACAGAACGACACAGAGTAGCTAACCTCCCGCTGAGGACAGCCCAGCAGCCCTGCAGGAAGGACCAGTGCAGCGGTCTGGGATCCTACAGTGTGCAGCGTGCAGAGCGCGGGGAGCTGAGCCCAGCTGAGCCCAGGTCCCCATGAGCCGAGGTTTTAGCCCCAGGGCGGCAGGGCCAGCAGCCCGCTGGAGAGACCCCAGAACACCAGCAGCTGTGGCGACTCCAGAATTATCAACATAGACATGCCTAGGACAAAGTAAGAGGTTAGTGTCCTATGGATTTTGGGACCAGTATTTGGGGAATGCATCAGCTCCCTCCCCTGGGGGCTAGAAGCTGCTGAGGAGACACACCATTTTGTAGTTTTCAGAGGTAACTCCAGCTCCTGGCCTGAGAACTGTAGGGAGATCCAGTTATTCAGTCTTGGGGGGTAATCGCTCTTGCTTTAACCTCCCTGGATCTGGATTGTGATCTAGGGTGGAAGTCGTGGGTGGGTTTACAGCTTGCCAGAAACGGAAGTTGCCCCCCACACGTTCGGGACGAAAATTCCTCTATCTGGCCTTAAAGCCATAGTGTGGCAACAAGCCCAAAAGTCAAGTAATTAAGTGGCAACATGCCAAGGCAAAGGAAACAGAAAAATGCAACCCTAGACTCCTATTTTGGGGGCATAGAGCGGGAAAAGGACTGTGAGGTCAGAAGTCCTGCTCCAAAAGCCCCAGGGGAAAACATGAGCGGGTTGCAGGCCATAGAGGACCTTAAGAAGGACTTTAAAAATCAAATAAGAGAAGTGGAGGAAAAATTGGAAAGAGAAATGAGAAGGATGCAGGAAAAGTATGAAATGAGGGTCAACAGCCTGACTGAGGAAAACAACACCTTAAAAAATAGACTAACTCAAATGGCAAAGGAGGCCCAAAAGGGCAATGAGGAGAAGAATGCCTTAAAAAGTCGAATTTGCCAGATGGAAAAAGAATTTCAAAAGTTCACTGAGGAGATTCATTTCTAAAAGATTGGAGCAAATGGAGGCTAATGACTTTATGAGAAATCAAGATGCTGTTAAGCAGATCCAAACAAATAAAAGATTAGAAGGCAATGTGAAATATCTCATGGGAAAAACCACTGACCTGGAAAATAGATCCAGGAGGGATAATTTAAAAATTATTGGACTACCTGAAAGCCATGATCAAAGAAAGAACCTAGAAATCACCCTTCAAGAAATTCTCAAGGAAAACTGCCCTGATGTTTTAGATCCAGAGGGCAAAATAGAGGTTGAAAGAATCCACCGATCACCTCCTGAAAAAGATCCCAAAAAGAAAACTCCCAGGAATATTATAGCCAGGTTCCAGAATCCCCAGATCAAGGAGAAAATACTACAAGCAGCCAGGAAGAAACAATTTCAATATTGTGGAAACACAATCAGAATAGCCCAGGACCTGGCAGCTTCTACACTGAGGGATAGAAGGGCATGGAATATGATATTCCAGAGGGCAAAAGAACTGGGAATGAACCCATGGGTCACCTACCCAGCAAAACTGAATATTTTGTTTCAGGGGAAAATATGGTCATTCAGTGGAATAGAGGACTTTCAAGCATTCTTGAGGAAAAAACCAGAATTGAATAGAAAATTTGACATCCAGACACAAGAAGGAAGAGATGCCTGAGAAGGTAATCAGGGAAAAGAAATCAAAAGGAACTTATCAAAGTTGAACTATTTACATTCCTATATGGAAAAGCAATAACTGTGACTGATGATATCTTTCTCACTATGAAAATAATGGAAGAAGGGTGTGTGGTCATATGAATACATATGTGAATGTGTATGTATATGGTTATAGTTATATATGGATAGAGGGCATAGGTTGAATTTGTTGGGAAGGAAGAATACTCAAGGGATGAAATTATGAGGTGAGAGAGGAAAGTGGCAAGAGGAGATGGGGAGAGACAGGGTAGGGTAAACTATCCCATGTAGAAGAAGCAAGGGGAAGTGGTTGCAAGGGAGGAGGAGATTAGGAAGGCAAAAAAGGCAAAACCACATTCTCATTGAATTTGGTTCAGGGAGAGAATGACATACATACTAAATGGGATATCTCAACCTGCAGCAGAATAGGGGGAAGGGGGATGAGAGGAGGGATGATGGATGGGAGGGCATCCTTGGGGGGAGGGGAGGTTGGAAGTACCCACTATAGAAGAGGGACAGGATCATGTAGGGAATGGACCAGGTGGGGGGTGGGATGAGTGGGAGGGAATTGTAAGCAGCCTTGTACAATATATCTACTATGATAATGTTTTGCATAGCTAGACATGTACAACATATACTGAATTACTTATCTCCCCAGAGGGAATGGGTGACAAGGGAGGAAGGAAATGGATCTGAAATTCGAGGTCTTAACATTAAATGTTTCAAATATATATAAATACTATTATTAATACTCTTTTGCTTATAATTGGGAGATAAGATGTGCAGGCATTGGGACACAAAGATTCACCTTCCTCTAATGGAAAAGTCGATGGGGGTATGGGAGAAGGTATGGGAGAGAGCAGATTGGAGGAAGCGATATCTTGTGGGACTGCTATTCTGAGAGGTTGGGTAGGGGAATAATGGGGGGAAAATGATTGTAACTCAAAATCTGGCAGAAATGAATGATGTAAAACAGAAGTTAATAAAGCATTTGTTTAAAAAAAAAGAGTTAAGACTGGGGGTCTTTTCTGATCCTGGTCCTTGACCTCTCTTTGTGGCTCTCAGTTCTGTTGGTCACTTCTCCTGGGTATCCTCTTCCTGCTGTTTTAGTGGCCCCCCACCCACGTCCTCCTTCTACTCCCCAGACTGCTTCTTCTTGGGCCTCTTTGTTATATTATCACCTGTCTTTCACCCCCTTTTGTTTGTTGTGGTTCAGTCATTTCAGTTGTATCTGACTCTTTGTGATCCCATGGACCATAGCACACAAAAATCACAGCACTTATGTAGCCCTACTATGTGCAGACACTATGCTAAGTGCTTTACAAATATCTCTTTGACACAAGATAATTTTATAGATTTGTTTACAAATTTCAACTCAGAAAAACCCTATGAGACAGATGTTATTGTCCCCATTTTACAGTTGAATGTTGTGGTTTGGTCGTTTCAGTTGTGTCTGATTCTTTGGGACCTCATCTGGGGTTTTCTTGGCAAAGATACTGGAGGGGTTTGTCATCTCCTTCTCCAGCTCATTTTACAGATGAGGAAATAGAGGGACACAGAGTTAAGTGACTTGCCAAAAGTCACACTGCTAGTAGGTGTCCTAGCCTGGATCTGAACTCAGGTCTTCCTAAATCAAAGTCCAGCACTCTATCCTTTGTACTACCTAGTTCTCCAAACCCCAAATGACCTTGAATTTATTTTATATATACATATATATATATACGCATATGCAGAGTTCTCCATTAGAATGTAATCTCCCTGAGGGCAGGGAATGTTTCATTATTGTTTCTTCCCAGCACTTGTCACAGTACGTGGCACAACGTAACTATTTAATCAATATTTGTTGGTTAATTATGGTCCATATCTAGAGAGGGAAGGAAGGTCAGAGACTATCTAGTATCTATTCCAGGGAAAGCACCTGGATTTATCATCAAAATACCACAGCTGTATTAAGAAGTGTACAGGGCATCTAGGTGGCACAGTGGATGAAGTGCTTGACTTGGAGTCAAGAGGACCTGAGTTCAAATCCATCCCTAAGACACTTCCTAGCTGTGTAACCCTGGGCAAATCACTTCACCCTGTTTACCTCAGTTTCCTCATTTGTAAAATGAGCTGGAGAAGGAAATGGAAAAGTACTGCAGTATCTTTGCCAAGAAAATCCCAAATGGGGTCCCAAAGAGATAGACACAACAAATCCACTAAAGAAAAATTCAGAAGGGGAAGGGGAAGGGAAACGTGGATGGTGTAAATAAATTCCTAATAGTATTGCTATTATTGCTAGCAAAAGTCCTTCCAATTTTCATACAGTTGTCAGAGAAGCTGAGCTGATAGTGGGTGGGAGTGAGGGATCTTTCCATTCCATTCTTGCTTTATAATTCAAATTTTATTTTCTACCCAATTAGAACATTCAGTGGAGTAAGATGCAACCTCCTTTCCTAGGATAAAGAAACACTGGCTTCCTCTGGCTTACATGTGATTTTGCTTGATTATCTCAGCTCTGTGGTTTTCCATTTGCTTGGAAGCTTTATGAACTGGGAGGTAAGAGACCAGTGCTCCTCCTGCCGTGTGACCTGGAGACAATGATGGGTCTTCTGCCATTACTTCCATTGCTCATAAAATGAGGAAGCTAACACTATATTTGCCACTTCCTTCTCTACCTCAGATCCTGTGATGCTGAATGAGTGGGTGAGGTGCCTCAAGTCATTTCCAAGAATGGACCTTTGGAGTTCTGTTGTCTTGCCTACATTAGCCTTAATAATTTGGGCACTATGAAGTGGGACCCAAAGAATGCAGTGGGTTCCCAGGACTGGGTCAAAGGACACCATGTGAAGACTGTGAGAGATGGGGAACTTCTGTGTCAAAGTCTGAAGTATTCTCAAACAGAGAAGTAATCAAGCCACCAAATGCAATGAATGAGCTTGGGTTTGCAGTCGAAGAACATGGGTTTGAATTTTGGTTTCTTTTGCCTTCTGCGTGTGTGACCTTGGGGCAATCACTAAACTTTATCAAGGAGCTTGCTGCAGAGGGTGGAAAGTGGGGAAGGGGCTATGACAAAGATGTAGGTAGAGAGTAGAGAGTCAGTTTGGTGTAATGGAATGAACAAATGGACTTGGAGTCCAGAGGTACAAGTTTTTCTCCCACCTCTCACACGAATTGTGTGACCTCCTTACACCTCAACTTCCTCATTTGGAAAATAGGGAGAATAAATACCTGCAGACCTTAACTTCACAAGTTTGTGCCTGTATTTGTGATTAAATAATACAACATGCAAAGAGGTTTATGTATTTATTGAAAGTGTAATGGGGGCAAAAGGAAGATCCAAAGTTTGGGAGGAAAATGAGATGGGGGGGAAAGACTTTCAGTTGGAGGATTGGAGAAGATCTGGTGAAGGTAGGATGGGAAGAGAAGGCATTCCTAATGGGTCCAGACCTCATTGTGTCAATCAAGTATAAGGGTGGGAGAGAGAGTGACAGCAAAGCCTTAACATGTATTGTACCATATGTGCACAACATACCTACATACATAAACACGTCACACACATATCCTACATAATATATATGCATATCTATATGTAAATATATATGAAAATGTTTACCTCAAAGGAAAGTGGTTTCTTCTCAAAGGCAGATTATTCCTGTGAATAGTCTTGTAAACTAGCCAACAGTTCCCGGATTTCATAGGAGGATAGATTTTGAGCTGGAAGGTCAGATAGTCCAACCCTTTCATTTTGCAGAAGAGAGACCTGAGACCCCAGAGATGAAGTGACTTGATCAAGGTTAAAGGAGCAACAATGCCTCTGAATGCAGTTCAAAGCAGACTATTTCCCCCCTTTTTTCTTTCTCATGGTTTTTCCCTTTTGTTCTAATTCTTCTCTCACAACATGACTAATGTGAAAATATGTTTCATAGATTATACATGTGTAGCCTATATCAGATTGCTTTCTGCCTTGGGGAGGGAGAGAGGATGGAAGAGAGGAAAAAAATTGAAACTCAAAATGTTATAAAAGTGAATGCTGAATGTTAACAAAAGTCTTTTTTTTAAAAAGGTTAAACAAGCAGTAGATGATAGAAACGGGATTTGAACCCACGACCTTTAATTCCAAATCCAGCCCTCTTTCAACACTTTGAAGTTACTGCTGCCGAAATGAATAGTATTTTCTTCCTAGTGTTTCCTTCCTTTCCCCTCTCCCCTCCAACCTCACTCCCATAGCTGAGCTTCCTAGTAAGAAGGTCACAGTCCATAGGCACTTGTGATCTCCAAGGCTATTTATTCAGGCATAGGAAGTTGCACCGGTAGACTTTGACTTAGCTGCTGATAGACAGTTTCCTTGTTCCATCCCCTCATTGTGCACAGGGTGATTTCTGCAGCCACTGCCAGGTGACAAAGGTGTTGAAATCCTCCTAAGGGAAAGAACGTTGCAGCTGACCACTGCACAAACAGCCTGGCTGCTAAGCTACAGTCACCCTGAAAAACATTTTCTCCTTTTCCTTTACTTCCTCTTCTCTTCTTTCCTTCTCTCTTCTTCCTCTTCTCCCCAAGGAAAGTTTTAAAACCTTTAAAGCCAGAGGCTTTGCTATTTTTCTAATTCAATCCAACATGCTTTTATTAAGTGCCTTTAGGCACTGTGTCACATCTCCCCGTTTGGCAGTCAAAGTAGGGGAGTGCTGGGATGGTTTTTGGGGAGAAGGGGAAGCTTTTTATAGGGATAAGCAAAGCTCACTCATTTCTAAAGGGTCAGGAGAAGAAACCAGTGGAGATGAGGTGAGATGAAGGTATGAAAAAGACTGTATCAAGAAACCCTGAGTATTTAGATTGTTTTCTTGCAGTCTCTCCCAATAGACTGTAAGCTCCCGGAGGGCAGGGACTGTCTTTTGCCTCTTTTTTGTATCCCCAGTGCTTAGCACAGTGCTTGGCACACAGGCGTTTAATAAATGTTTATTAATTGAGATAGGTACCAGGGCAGAGGTAGAAGGGTTGGGCTTGATAAGGAAGAAGGCCACCTCTTCTTCAATATAACTCAAGAAATATTTATTCAATTTAATTTAATTTATTAATATATAAGTGAGAATCAGTGTTTGTATGGTGTGCAGACATTTGGTCTCACAATGAAGAAGACAGAAGTTAAAGTCCTACTCTGGCTGTGTGACCCTGGGCAAACCAATCAACTCCTCAGTGCACTAGGTAACTTTAAGACTATAACCTGCAACAGTAACATTACTAATAATAGTTAGCTTTTATATAGGAATTTTTAAGGTTTGCAAAGCACAAAGCAGTACATTAACTCTCTTCACCCTCACAACCACCTTGAGAAGTAGGAGCTATTATTATTATCCCCATTTTGGCACAGAGCAGCTAAGTGACGAGTGACTAAGGCAGGATTAGAACTCAGTTCTTCCTTACTCCAAATTCTGCACTCTGTTCTTGTGTCACATAGTGGCATCAAGCTTATCCTTGGTAGGGATTTTCTCAATCAGGAGAGATCCCTATGAATGACAGGGATACTTAGCCATAATTTAATAAAAAACAAATTATTTTATAGCTATATTTATAAAAGTGTATATTTATTTAATTTATATTCTATATCTAGCAAAAGTTGGGTGCAAGCACAAGAGATGTGAAGCCACTATCAAGTAACGGATAGAGGGCTGGCCTCAGAGTCAGGAAAACCTAGGTCCAAATGCTCCCTTAGATACTTAGGAGCTGAGTGACTCTGGGTAACTCAATCTCTCTGTGCTATAGTTTTTTATTTGTAAAATTAGGGGGTTGGAATTGATAACCTTTAAGAACCTTTTAAATCATAAACTTACAATCACAAGAAAAGGAAATATTGGAAACTGTCCTGAAGAAGCTCACATTCTGTTATGGGGAATGCCATCTATAAAGAGCTCATAACCAGAGCTAACATTCATGTGGAACTTTAAGGTTTGCAGAGTGCTTTACATGGCTTATTTGATATGTTGATACAAGATAATTTAAGGCTGGAGAAAGGACTAACAATTGAGGGGATCAGGAAAGGGTTTTGACAGGAGGGGACTATGTTGTTCTTTGGCATTTGCCTCATTTAGAATCACATAATTAAACAAAAACTAAATATTTTTTTTAACTTTTCATTAAATTCCAGTCACCTGTTCCTCTCCCCTTAAGCTCCTCAATATAAGCCCGCCAATAATCCTTTGATGCCTCCTGTGTATTTATATGCTCCACCATTGACAAAACTTGCAATGAATTTTCCTAGACAAAAGCCTGTTACCTCTGAAATGAGCAGCTCTTATCCCTGTGGGTGTTTAAGGACTGCAAAGCACTTACACTTTTTTTTGTAATAACTTCTTAAGATGGATATAGTTAAATATTACTTAGCTCACTTTACAAATGAGGAAGCTGAGGTTACTTAATTTGCCCACAAGCACTTAGGTAGATGGATTTGAACCCAGGTCTCTTGGTTGCAAGATCAACATGAATTCCACTATTTATGCCTATTGATTAATTATTATCCACTAATAAATCCACTAATTATGCCTATTGACTAATACTTGGTATTTAAAGGGCTAACAAACTCACCAAAAAAAATATCAGATTGAAGAGAAACTCAGGGACCATCTAGGACCCATGCCTAAAAGAAGGTCAGATAAGATACCCATGTAAAGCACTTTGCAAACCTTAGAGTGCTATAGAAATACTATCATTATTAATTATATTACTAATTAATTAGTAACATTGTTAATTCTATTAATAATATTAATCATACATAATTACATAATATGTAAGTACTATATAATACATAAGCATTATTATTATACATAATTATTATTACACATAATTATTATACTAATTACTATTTAATGAAAATAAATACCTGACAATTGGTTATCCAGCCTTGGCTTCCCAGAAAACTTTGACTCTGAAAGTTCTACTTTCTCACCAGTACAACGGATTACCTTGAATTCTAATGCTATTTCAGAATAGTCAATGGACCGAAGATACTTGCCTTGGGAAATAGTTGGCTTACTGAAAGCTCAAGGAAACTTTGGGACTCAAAGGTTTCTTAGTTTGTAGCTCATGGCTTAATGCAATGTCTTAAAGAATTAAGGCATCTTAGCTAAGGACTGTAAACATTGAGAAGGGTGGACTATGGGTTATCCATTGGTCTATAGTCTTCTTTCCAGTCCCAGAAGATCACGAACTACAAAAGTCAAATCCTAAGATCCTTGCTGGTTTGCTTCCCCACCATCCCCTCCACTCCCAGTTCTTACATTACCTTGCTGATTTTTTCTCCCTTGAGAACTAGTAAAGCTCAAAACTTTTCCTTATCTGTAAAAGGTGGAGAGTAGCAATTTTCAAACTATATATTAAAAGCAGGCAGGATCCAATTTATTTTCTCAGCTCTTCTTCACTAGTTCAGTTCTCTTTAAAGTTAGTGTAAGCAATTAAAAAGAAAAAGAAAAGCCCAGACAGATGACTTCATTAGCATAAAGAACTCCCAGTATGATACCACCCTCTTTTGATATAACTCATCTTTAACTTATACTTTTGGTGAGTTGCCTGGGACACCAAGAAGCTAAATTACTTCAGTAGTTTACACAATTAGCATATGCCAGAGGCCGGATTTAAATCTAGGGGTTTTGTTTTGTTTTGTTTTTTGCTCTGAAGATAGCTCTCTAACCACTATACCACATTGTCTCTAAGCAATTCTTAATCTCTCTCCTGGGTACTGGCAAATGCTTAACAACTGGCTCTCCAAAAAGAAAAAAAAGTCTACAGGACAATTTTAAGTTCAATTTTCATCATTATTGTTTATTTCCATAAATTTCTTAAGTCTAGACAAGAAACAAATCAGTACATCAAGCACTGGTTTGAAGCATTTTTCTATTGGAGGTATGTATTTTTTTTTGAGGTATGTTTTTATTGAAAATTTAACCATCACCTCTCAGGAGCTGTTCAGAGCTGGCTCTAGCACACTCCTGCTCTCCTTCCATTCATTTCTTTTTCCTCTCCCCAGGACTCTAGAAGGTCCTGGCTATGAGCACTCAAACATATGTATGCTTCCTCCCATCCAGACACGTTCCACTGGATTCATTGTAAGTTCTTTGAAGGCAGGGAAATGTCTGGAAGATCTTGGTACAGAATCCAAGGCTTCCTAGCTGCCAGGGGGTCAGCATATGTTTGTTGCTCTAGATGTTTAGAAATGTGAGTTAGTTGAGGACAAGAAGTTTAAAGAAAGTCAGACGGGTTTAAAGCGCGGCGTCGCCTCATCAGTGGGAGTCATTTCCATAAACACTTCCTCACAAGATGCTGGCCAGTTTAATGAAGATTCCCCAAGTCCATTCACAACCTTTTCATACTTGGATACATGATATCCAGGGGACTGGTAAATGTGAAAGAGGCTCCCAGGCTGGAGCTCCTCAAATCCTCCTCCTCTGGGGTTGACATAAAATCCAAACAAAACCCCAAGTGCACACGGCAGACTTTCAAAGAGACCGAGGGCAGAAAATCCAGGGATGAATGATTGTTCCCTTCGATTCATGAGACCAGGGCACCTTTTCCTGAAAAACAATCAGACCTATTTATGAAGTTCCTGCACTTGACACACAGCCTCTCACAGAACAAAACAACAGTATATTCTGGGGCTTTTTCCTTGAACTATTGGGTAAGCCCTGCAAAATCAACATTCCCTGAAGGACAGTCTCTTCACTCCCAAGCTTTGTTATTGTTGTTTCAGTTATTTCAGTTGTGTTTGACTCTTCATGACTCCATCTGGGGTTTTCTTGGAGAAGCCAATGGAGTGGCTTGCCGTTTCCTTTTCCAGCTCATGTTACAGATGAGGAAACTTGACTTGCCCAGGGTCACACAGATAATAAGTGTGTCACAGTCTTGATTTGAACTTAGGGCTTCCTGACTCTAGACCTGCATTCTATTCACTGTTCTAAGTACTTTGCATGGATTTGTACTGATTACTTTTATATTTAAGCTTTATATTTTTATAGGTACTTATCTTTCCTATGAGAAAGTAAGCTCTCTGCAAGTAGGCATTATTTCATTCTTTGTACTTGTAGCACATAGTAGGTGCTTAATAAATGTTTGTCCAGTGATTGATAGGAGCTTTAAGATGTCTTAGATGAAAAGTTTGAGGAGGGCAGACAGCTATGTAAGTTTTACTTACAATCTGTATTTGAATACAACTCTGCTACTTACTTCGTAGATTGGGTGAATTCACATCCATATACCCACAACCCTCCCTCTCATCCCCACACACATCCGGCATCTAGAAAGTATGTTTCTATCTGGTCCAACTGTCACATTTTACATTTGAGAAGCCTGAGGTCCAGAGATGTGAAAGGCTGTGCCTAAAGTCCAAAAGGGAAGAAGAATCAAGCTGAGATTTGAACCAGGTAGGTACTCATACTGCAAGTCTAGAATTCTTTTCAAATCAAATGAGACAATATTTGTAAAAAGTACTTTAGCATAGTGTTCGACACACAGGAGGTGCTAATACAAATCTTTTTCCTTCCTTTCCCTCTCCCTCTCCCTTCCCCTCCCTTTTCCTTTTCCTTCCCTTTCCCTTCCCTCCCCTCTTCTTAACTTCCTTCCCCTCCACTTGATTCCCTTCCCCCTGCTCCCTGCTACACCTCATTATCACTTTGTCTCTGAGGTTTCAGTTTCCTGAATCTGGACAATGTATATGCATATCTTTACTTGGCGTATTTATAGTCCGTGTTTCCATTCAATGAGTATTTATTAAACCCCTGTCGTCTGCAGGGCACTGTGCTAAAATCTAGGAATTCGAAGATGAAAAAAATAACAATCCCTAGCAAATAACACCAGTATTTATTTTAGCTGAGCAAATAGGAGAGGCTTAGTAGAGAGGGAGAAAGTATGGGGGGCGAGGCACTTTTAGCTGGGCTGCCTTGGAAAGCTTCACAGAAAAAGCATTTCCACAAAAGCATTACTTCAGGAGAAATGGCATTCCTCGGGCAAAGGAATCATGTATGCCCATGCTCATGTGGAGAGTGGGATAGAAAAATCAAGCTCTCTTTTTAGAGAGGGGGAGAAGATGGATTGGAAATGATCATCTCTCATGTCCCACTTAACTTGTGTACATGTAGAATTTGATTTTAGACAAGATCTGTTAAAATTATGTTTTTACACTCAGATACTTTTGTGAGTAGTTCTGTTTTTATTATAAACTTGTTAATTTACTTCTACATAAGTATTACATATAGAGAGTCAAAGTGAATAGAGTAGCAGGTTTTGGCAGGATTTGAAGTCAGGTCTTCCTGACTCACTTATAGCTGGGTTACTGGGCAAGACACTAAACCTTACTGTGCCTCAGTTTCCTAATCTGTAAAATAGAGGTAATGATAGCACCTATCTCAAAGGGTGGTTGGTTGTGAGGATTATATGAGTTAATAGGTAGAATGCTTTGCAAATCTTAAAAGTGGTGATACATTTAATGATGATGGTGATGATGATTTAATGGACAGAGAGAGGATAGAACCACAGACTGAGAGATGGGAGGAACCTTTCACATCATCAAAGATGAGGAAAGTACAGTGGGTAAATGGTTGTCTTCCTGCCCCATTACATGTAGACACAATTTTAAACACTCAGTTTGAAGTTTCGAGTTCCAAATTCCTCTCTCCTATGCCTATCCCCTCTTTGAGATGGGAAGCAATGTGATAAAAGTTATACATCATGCAATATATATATATATATATATATACATATATATATATACATATACATGCAATCATCTAAAACATATTTCCATATTAGCCATCTTGTGGAAGAAAACTTAAACTGAAAAAGAAAGTGAAAAATAATATGCTTCAGTCCGTATTGAGACACCATCAGTTTTTTTTTCCCCTGCAGGGGCATAGCCTTTGGGATTGTCTTAATCATTGTATTGCTGAGAAAAGTTTAAGTCATTTGCAGCTCTTCATCTAAAATATTCTGCTCACTTCACTCTGCATCAGTTCATGTAAGCTTTTCCCAGTTTTTCTGAAATTATGCTTGACATTTCTTATAGCACAATAATATTCCATCACAATCATACACTATGACTTGGCCAGTCATTCCCCAACTGATGGGCATCCCTTCAATTTCCAGTTCTTAGCTGTCACAAAAAGAGTTACTACTAACACTCTTGTGTAAATAGCCCCCCTCTTTTTTGTTCTCTTAAATGGCTTAATGTCTGAAAAATTCCCCCAGGCCCCAGTCTGTGAAACAATAGTTTGCTGATCTGGATATGTGAAGGGAGTTTGCACATCAGGGACTTCCCCAAACTCAATCAATCAGCATTTATTAATCACTTAACATTTAATACAGTAACATTATCTCAATCAATACATATTTATTAAGCACCTACTATATGCCAGATGCTGTGTTAAACTGGTAAAAAGATAGTTTCAGGCACTCCTACCAAAAAATATCCCTTGTCATTTGTATGTAATATACTAAGCCCTGAGGATAAATCCCTTGTTTCAGTGAAATCCAGGAGGTTGCTTTCCAGTTTCTCAGTCATTTTGGAAATTTCAGACCCTCACAATTTTCCCATGTCAACCAGGGACAAGGGTGGGAATGAGGACACAAGAAGCCATGGTTGAATCCATTCCTTCCCAATTTAGTTACCGGGAATTCTGACCAAGGCGTTCTTGTTTTAGGCCATTCACAGAAATTTTCCCATAGGAGGAAGAAAGGTATAATCGCAAGAATACTGGCTTTAGAGCCAGAAGTCCTCGGTTTAAATTCCAGACAATGAGGTGGGGGTGGGAAACACCAGCCAGTAAAAATGCCCAAGATAGGAGAACGAACCAGGTTGTAAAGAGCTTTGAATTTGCCCACTGAGAGTAGCTCAAAGGAAGGATGTAAACTCAGTCCTTCTGAATGACAAACAAGGTCAGCCTTGGACAGTTCACCTCTCAGAGCTTCACTTTCCTCATGTGAAATGCCGAGGTTGTATTTGATGACATTCCTTTTACCAAAGAGTATTTAGGGGTGACTAATGTAAGTTGAAGAGGACTAGAAAGGCAGGAGGGAAACCAAGTTATGAAAAGCTTTGAATGTCACAGGATATTTGATCCTAGAAGTGATAGGAAGTCGCTAGAGTTTATTCAATAGAAGGGAGGGTTGGGGGGAATGCCATAGTCAGATCTGCACTTTTAAGAATATGAATTTCATAGAGTATGGACTAGAGAGGACATATTGGATCATGTTTTCCCTCTCTTATATGGGACCTTTTTCCTTTGAACATTCTCTTAATTTCTCTAGTCTTCAATTATTCTCTGTACTGACAAGTCTCCCCTGTGCTAAAACATATAAACAGATTGGAAAATCTTTCCTTGACATGGCTACCTACCTCCTTAAGTTCGCCAGGGCAGCTGAGTGACATAGTCGATAGAGCCCAGAACCAGAAGAAAATTCTTCTTCCTGGGTTCAAATCTGACCTCAGATACTTACTAACTGTATGACCCTGGGCAAGTCACATAACACTGTTTGCCTCAGTTTTCTAATCTGTAAAATGATCTGGAGAAGGAAATAACAAAGCACACCAGTATCTTTGCCAAGGAAATTCCAAATGCGGTCACAGAGAATCAGATACAACAACAACAACAAAAACTACTGAGCAACAACAGGAGAGTATCGTTCTGTTTCTCTCTTTGCTGTCACTGTAAAACTAATAGAAAGAACAATCCTCCCAGCTCCAGTTTTTTCACTGACTCACTCATTCCAAGCAATTTGATCAATAGCCCTACTACTGAAAGTCTTCCCTTTGATGTCACCAATGTCCTCTAATGCTACACCTCATAGACTGTTTCTGAGGTCTCATCTTTCCTATGCTTTGTAGCATTTGACACTGACCCCCCTCTTTCTGCACAGCATCTCTTTCCTTGGTTTGTGTGACTCTGTTCTGTCTTGGTTCTCCTCATTCTCCTTCAGTGGTTCTATATCTTCTTCCTGTCCTCTAGATCTCAGTTTCCTCATCTGTAAAATGGGAGAATATCTAGATAGAGCCCTTTCCAGCTCTAACTTCAGGATCCTAGAGGTATCCCTAAGGTGAACTTTGATACCTTCTCTTTTTCTAGTGGATCTCATCGACCTCCATGGAGACAGTGTTCTCTGTACAGATCATTCCTAATGCTACTTTCAAATATCCAGTCCTCATCTCTTAGCTAAACTCCCTTTCTCTGTTTCTAATTACTTGCTTCACACCTCTTCTGGAATCTCCCACCAACCCAAAGTCAAGATGTTCAAAACGGAATTCATCATCTTTCCTGTAATACCTTTCCTCCCTCCAAATTTCCCCACATCTATTAAGGAACCATCATCCTCCAATCTCAGGCTCAAACCTTGGGATCATCCTTGATATTTCCCTCTCTGTTATCCCCCAGCATCGAATCAGTTCCTAAACCCTGCCTCCACAATAGCTCTTGTATTATCATCTTTTCTCCATGCACGCAATTACTGCCATAGTTCACACTTCACTCCATTCTTGTCTTGACTATTGCAACAGCCTCTTAATTGGATTCTGACTTTCAGTTTCTTCCCTTTTCCTTTCCAATCCATCCTCTACAAAGTAACCAAGAATAATCTTCCTAATACATAGTAAGTCTGATCTTATCAGTCTCCTATTGGGTAACAGGGTGGACAGAGTGCTGGACCTGGAGTAAGGAAGACCTATGTTCAGATCTGTCCTCCAACACAGATAATTGTGTGTTCCTGGGAAAAACACTTGAATGCAAGCTCAGTTTCTTAATATGCAAAATAAGGGTGATAATAGCACCCATCTCCCACTATTATGAGAATAAAATGAGAACATATTAGCAAATATGATCTTTGCAAACCTGAAAGCCCTCTGTAACAGCTAGCATTTATGTATATTGTTTACATTTATAAAATGCTTTACATATATGATCCCACTAAACTCACACACACACACACACACACACACACACACACACATTTGGTGGGTGAGACTATCAGGGTTAAATGACTTGCCTAGGACCACACAACTGAGGTCAAATTGGAACTCAGGTTTTCCTGACTCCAGGGCCAAAGTGCTATCCACCTGGCCCTGATCTCATTTTATATCAATTTATGTCATTTTATACCAGCCTGAGCTATTATTCCTTATATTACCCAACCCTATAAAATATAAACTCCTCAGAATGGCTTTCGATGCTCTCTAAAATCTGGCTCCAACCTATCCTTGTACATTTCTTACTTTGGGCATTGCTATCTGTTCAGGTTAAGTGGATACTAGTGATTCCATTATTGTCTCTGCCTATTGAAATTCACTTTTCTTCTTCTGGGAGTCCAGGTCAAGAGAAAATGCCATTATTATAATGCTGGATATTACTTTTAAAAATACACAAATTGACAGGAAATAAGGTGGGAATAGTATGACAAGTTACTTCCAACCTAATCACTATTCTAATGGCCTAACTGAAATTACTACTGATACGACCAGCCAACATTTACATAGTGTTTTAAAGTTTACAGAGTGCTTCACAAATATCATCTTATTTTTATAGCTATAGTAACTCTATGTGGTAGATACTATTATAATCCCCCATTTTATAGATGAGAAAAGTTGAGGCACCGTGGGGTTAAGTGACTTGCCCACAGGTGGTTGCTGTTCAGTGGTTTCAGCCATGTCTGTTTTCTTGGTAAAGATGGTGGAACAGTTTGCCATTTCCTTCTCCAGCTCATAGATTTTTTTAAAGCAATTAGGGTTAAGTAACTTGCTCAAGGTTACACGGCTAGTTATTTATATGTAGGTGCTAAGTACTGAGGCTGGAACGGATCCCAGGTCCTCCCGACCTGGGGCCGCTTCGCCACCTAGCGACCCCTCTCCAGCTCATTTTACAGATGAGGAAAATGAGATAAACAGAGTCAAGTGACTTGCCCAGGGTCACACAGAGCAATGTTCTATCTGTTACACAACTAGTAAGTTTCTGAGGCCTGATTTGAACTTGGGAAGACTTATCTTCCCGACTCCCAGCCTAGGCCTCTATCCCCTGTGCTCTCTGGCTGCCCATGGGTACCAAGGTGGTACGTGTCTGAGGCTGAGCTTAGGTCTTCTTGACTCCAAAGTTCCATGGTCAGTCAGTCAATATGCATTTATTAAAGGCCTACTATGTGCCAGGCTTTTTGCTAAGACCAAATGATGTCTCTGTTTTTCAGCTGTCTCAGACTTTGAGCTCCTGACTCCTGTTGGGATCTCAAAATGTTTCCACTAAAAACATCAGTCATGATCCCCTATTCCTTAGCAGCTGATAATGTTTTTCTTTAACTCTGCTTATTCAACTTGGGGTTGGGAGTGGGAGGAAGAGCAAGACAAAGGGAGCAACTAGGGGTTATTTCTCTCTTGGATCACATCATACTAATTCAGAGGTCAATGGGATGAGCAGAAGCCCTCTTCTGGAAGCATCACTTGAGCATTGGCCCAGGGGCCAAGGAAGGGCTCAGAAGCTCATCGTGCACTTTGAAATCTGCCCCAGGTTTGGATTCTGGAAAGTGAGATTTGAGAGTGAGGAAAATCGATGCCAAGCTCTAATGGACAAAGCAGAAGGAAATTAATTGATAAGAGAATTCTGCTTTTCCTTTGCTCCTATAAAAGGTTTCTTTCTCAATCACTCCTGCCTCATTTCATACTAGAGCTAACTGGAATGCTTGGAAAAGGAGGCTTCAGGTAACGGAGGCCCAAGATGACAGGGCACCCCAAATGAAGTCTTGAGTTGAATTGGACTTAATGGGTTGAGCTAGGTGGCCCCCGAGGTCCCTTCCTTGAGATTCTAGGCTTCTGGGACTCTTGCTGTCAACAAGAGGGCTCATGCCTGTTCTGAAGCTCTCCTGAACCAAGTGCAGGAAGATGCTGGGCTTTACTGTTGGATGGTCCTTGAGCTGGAGCCAAAATAGGCCCTGGGGCTGAATGCACGATTTCGATTTCACATCTAAAGTTCTGCACTGTCTCCACTGCGGGAAAAGAAAACACTTTTTTTCCCCTTCTCTTTTCCCCTGTTGCTATGTACATTGGCATGCATCCTATCCAAAGAATTATACTCCAAGAACTCTGGAAACACCTGCCAGCAGGCTGCTCAGGAACTTTGTTTAAACAAGCCTGCGCGCCAACTTTCCACTCCTGTTGATCGCACAGTGCCCCAAACGTGGCCTATTTTAAAACAGACTGGAAGGATAAGCGGAACTGGGCCACAGCAAGGAGGCACGGAATGTGCTTGGGAGCACACGCAAACAGCAATCCAAGAGCTCCAGCAGAGGCCTGACTGTTGCATTCTATGAGGGAAAGAGAGACAGAGAGAGACAGACAGAGAGAGAGAGAGAGAGAGAGAGAGAGAGAGAGAGAGAGAGAGAGACAGAGAGAGAGACAGAGAGACAGAGAGAGAGAGACAGAGAGAGACAGAGAGACAGAGAGAGAAATAGAGAGAGACAGAGGCAGAAAGAGACACACAGAGAGATAGGGAGAGACAAAGAGACACAGACAGAGAGAGAAGACGGGAGAGAGAGAGAGAGAGAGAGAGAGAGAGAGAGAGAGAGAGAGAGAGAGAGTGGGAGGGAGGAGAGAGAGGAGAGAGAGGAGAGAGAGAGATTTAAAGTTAGAGGACCTGAGCCCAAATCTTAGTGTTGCCACTTAGCACCTTTGGAGCCTGGGACAAATCACCGAATTCAGTCTAATATGAAGACCATTTATTAAGGATTTATGTACAGGTAGTCATCTAGGCTCTGGGGATACAGAGATGACGTGAAAAGCAATACAGTCAATTCATCAATCAATAAACAATTATTAAGTGCCTACTCTGTGCCAGGCACTGTGCTACGTGCTGAGGATACCAAAAGAAACAAAAGATGGTCCCTGCCCTCAAGTAGCTTACGATCTAATGGAAGAGACAATTTGTAAATAAATACATACAAATCAAGCTGCACATGGGATGAATAGGAAATAATTAATACTGGAAAGGCACTAGAAGGAAAGAAGGGTTGGGAAAGGCTTCCCTGATAAACTGCAACATGTATGTCATGTAAACCAATAAGCACGACACGAGTGTAAATTGTGAGTGGTCTTTAGAGCACTGTACAAGCAGCCCCCATCTGTCTCTGTTCTCGTTTCTTTAAGCCTACAGAGAGGCTGACTCTCATTTTATTAATTTCTTCAAAAAGCCAGTACCCCATACATCCTAGCTGTCTATTAGGTGGCACTGCCTTCTACAGATTAGGCAGCTCAGTGCAGTGGATTTACCACTGCCCCTTGAGTCAGCAATACTTGAGTTCAGCCTTAGTATCAGACACTTCCTAGCTCTGTGACCATGGGCTAGTCTCTTAATTGCTGTCTGTCCCAGTTTCCTCACCTTAAAATGGGGATAACAATAGCACTGACATCCCAGGGTTGCTCTGAGGATCAAACCATATAATATCTATCTGTAAAGCACTTTGTAGACCTCAATGTGCTATGTAAATGCTAGCTATTTGTTATTGTTGTTATTTTATTATATTCAAGTTGTTAGGCAGGAGGTCCCATCAAAGCCACCGTGGCATCTATGTAGAACTGTTGTTCAATTGTTTCATTGTGTCTGACTCTGTGATCCTGTGGGTACACTAATGCTGTCCATGTGGTTTTCTTAGCAAAGTATTCTGCCATTTCCTCCTCTAGCTGATGAAAGCAAATAGGTTAAGTGACTTGCCTAGAGTCACAAAGCTAGTTAGTGTCTGAGGCCAGATTTGAACTCAGGTCTTTCTGACTCCAGGCCCAGTGCTCTATCCATTTAGCAGTCCAGTGACATTTTTCTGTAGAAATCACCTTAAAAGTTACATTGTCGACGCATGAGGGAAAATGCCATCCACCTCCAGATAATGAAACGATGGACTCTGAATGCAGATCAAAGCACACTTTTTCCCCGCATACTTTATTCTTTTTCATGGTTTTATTTTCCTTTTGATCTGTTTCTTCTTTCACAACTGTGACTAATATGGAAATGTTTTACATGATAGCACATGTGTAACCTGTATCAAATTGCCTACCATTTTAGAAAGAAGGGAGGGAGAAAAATTTAGAACTCAAAAATCTTATGGAAGTGAATGCCAAAAATTGTCTTGACATGTAATTGGGGGAAGAAATAAAATACTATTAAAATAAATTTTAAAAAAGAAAAGAAAAAAACTGCACTGTCTCCACTGACCACTAGAAGGCAGTCACCCTGAAGCTGCCCAGAGAACTGCTGCTTTCCCAGAGGAACTGAATTGAACCTAGGGAAGCCATATAAAATATGTCTCAGAATTATTAAAATATGGGAAAATATACAGCTCTGAATATAGCCTGAATTGGTTTTTCTACCTTCCACATCCTCCATATGCTCCGAGAACAGTTGATTTTATTGTAGCATATTTTATTTAACAGCAAAAAAAAAAAAAAAAGGAAATAAAGGGATCCTTTTCAAGCCTTAGTTAAATGACTTGTCCAAGTCATATAAATATCATAAAGTAGCTATAGAATTTGGAATCAGATCCTCTCATGGTCAAAGTGGGAGTTTGTTTTGTTGTCTATACATATGTATTACAAGGGTATTCCTTTGCTTTTTCAATGGAGGGAGTGTTTGGTTGGAGCTTGAGGGGAACTAGGAGTAGAGTTGCCAAAAAGAAAAGAAAAAAGAGGGTCACTGAAGGCATTTTTAAAAATGTATAGAAGACAACAGAAGAAGGCCAGAAGGGATCAAGCAGGACAATTTGGAAACTTCCATGTTAACTTGGATACATTACATTTTTATAGCTTCTCATTATTTTCTTGTGAATTCTTAAAGTTAGCATAAGTTGTGTGTACTAGATTTGGATAATTCTTGATTTCCTCCATGTTTAGGAACTATTTTTTTCATTTTCATTTTGGTAATTTGATAGTCTTAGAAAAAAAAAAAAAGAACTCAATGTTGTTCATCAGTTCCATAGACTTTTTATCTTGTATTTCTCCATTTCTCCTATAATTGTCAAAATTTTGTCCTTTTTTCATATTTTGGGGATTGCTTGTTTATTTTCTAATCTCTTTAACTGCAAGGGCAAATAATGGACCCTTTCTTTTTCTATTTTGTTAATATAAGTTTTTAAAGGTTTTTTTCCTCCTAAACATTGCTTTCACTACATACTGTAAGGTTTAGTGTATTGTTTCATTGCCATCATTACCTCTTTTTTTTTTTCTTTTTGGAAGGAAATTGGGATTAAGTGACTTGCCCAAGGTCACACAGCTAGTGTGTGTGTGTGTGTGTGTGTGTGTGTGTGTGTGTGTGTGTGTGTTAAATGTCTGAGGCCAAATTTGCACTCAGGTCCTCCTGACTGCAGGGCCGGTGCTCTATTCACTGTGCCACCTAGCCGCCCCTACATCATTACCTTTAACAAAATTATTCATTGTTTTAATGGTCTGTTCTTTGCCCCATTTGCTATTCGGGGTGCTGTTACTTAGTGTCCATTTAGGCCTTTATCTCTTGGTCACATTTTATTTATTTATTATTTTTTTTTCCTGTCATCTGGAAAGTATGTGTTCAGCATGTTTGCTATTTTATATTTATGCCCACCACACAGTCAATTTTTTGTTAAGTACTAGGGTATAATGGAAATACAAATTTAAGGATCTTCCCTATGATAGGCTTAGGAGACTCTGAGAACCTTCCTTGATTTGAAAATATACTCTGCCTCCTAATAGGCTGAATGTGGTTATGTGGAGCCTGTGGCAGGAGGCTTGGTTTTCAGGGATGCCTACACCTTGATGCTGTGTGATTGGGCAGTGGATCAAGAGGGTGGTTACATTCTCTGACCCAAGAGAAGGCTATGTGAGGCATTGCTTTGGGGCTCACTTTGAGAAGTGTTGTGTGATTTGACCAGATGAGACTCTAGGCAGCTGTTGAAAGCCCCCCCAGCTTTGAAAACTCTGTTGATGCTTCCCTCTCTGGTAACTGTGATTTGGTATGGATGTAATGGTTGGACAGTTTGGAAGCCTGTCTGCTTGATCTGTTTCTCTGTCTTGTAACTTCTGTTTGTACACTCTGAAGTTCGGGGTGCTGACCTTTTTCCCCTGAACTAGGTAAACGATATGTGTTTGATTGATTAAAGTAAGCTTGTTAACCCATTTTTTGAGTTGCTTTCCTTCAGAAAAGCAGATCTAAGAACCTGTGTTGGCAGCCACCTGGGGATGTTGGGATGCTTGCTGCTACATAGGGGAAGTTAAGAAATGTATATTCTGCGGAGCCAAGATGGCGGAGTAGAAACAGCTCGTCCAAGCCTCTCTGCCCCCAGATTCTCCACAAACTATGTAAAAAAGGACTCTGGAAAATCTTCTGGAGTCCCAGCACCCACAGAACGACACAGAGAAGCTAACCTCCCGCTGAACACAGCCCAGCACCCTGCAGGAAGGACCAGCGCAGTGGTCTGGGAGCCAGCAGCGCGCAGAGCGCAGGAGCCAAGCCGAGCCCAGGTCCACGTGAGCCGAGGTTTTAGCCCCAGGGCGGCAGGGCCAGCAGCCGGCTGGAGGAACCCCAGAACACCAAGAACCCTGGCGACTCCAGAATTATCAACATAGACTTGCCTAGGACAAAGTAAGAGGTTAGTGTCCAATGGACTTTGGGACCTGTATTTGGGGAATACGTCAGCTCCCTCCCCTGGGGGCTAGAAGCTGCTGAGGAGACACGCCACTGTGTAGTTTTCAGAGGCATTTCCGGCTCCCAGCCTACAAATCGTGGGGAGATCCAGCGATCAGTCTTGGGGGTAATCGCTCTTGCTTTAACCTCCCTGGATCTGGATTGTGATCTAGGGTGGAAGTTGTGGGTGGGTTTACAGCTTGCCAGAAACGGAAGTTGCCCCCCACACGTTTGGGACGAAAATTCCTCTATCTGGCCTTAAAGCCATAGTGTGGCAACAAGCCCAAAGTCAAGCAATTAAGTGGCAACATGCCAAGGCAAAGGAAACAGAAAAATGCAACCCTAGACTCCTATTTTGGGGGCGTAGAGCGGGAAAAGGACTGTGAGGTCAGAAGTCCTGCTCCAAAAGCCCCAGGGGAAAACATGAGCGGGTTGTAGGCCATAGAGGACCTTAAGAAGGACTTTAAAAATCAAATAAGAGAAGTGGAGGAAAAATTGGAAAGAGAAATGAGAAGGATGCAGGAAAAGTATGAAATGAGGTCAACAGCCTGACTGAGGAGAAAGTAACACCTTAAAAAATAGACTAACTCAAATGGCTAAGGAGGCCCAAGGGCAATTGAGGAGAAGAATGCCTTAAAGTCAATTTGCAGATGGAAAAGAATCTCAAAGTTCACTGAGGAGATTCATTCCTTCAAGTTAGACTGGAGCAAATGATGGTGACTTTATGAGAAATAAAGATGCTGTTAAGCAGATCAAACAAATGAATGATTAGAAGGCAATGTGAAATATCTCATGGGAAAAACCACTGACCTGGAGAATAGATCCAGGAGAGACAATTTAAAAATTATTGGACTACCTGAAGCCATGATCAGGGAAAGAACCTAGAAATCACCCTTCAAGAAATTCTCAAGGAAAACTGCCCTATGTTTTAGATCCAGAGGGCAAAATAGAGGTTGAAAGAATCCACCGATCACCTCCTGAAAAAGATCCCAAAAAGAAAACTCCAAGAAATATTATAGCCAGGTTCCAGAATCCCCAGATCAAGGAGAAAATACTACAAGCAGCCAGGAAGAAGCAATTTCAATATTGTGGAAACACAATCAGAATAGCCCAGGACCTGGCAGCTTCTACACTGAGGAGAGAAGGGCATGGAATATGATATTCCAGAGGGCAAAAGACCTGGGAATGAACCCAAGGGTCACCTACCCCAGCAAAACTGAGTATTTTGTTTCAGGGGAAAATATGGTCATTCAGTGGAATAGAGGACTTTCAAGCATTCTTGAGAAAAACCAGAGTTGAATAGAAAATTTGACATCAGAGCACTTAAAGTAAGAGATGCCACCCAAGGAAGGTAATCAGGAAAAGAAATCAAAAGGAACTTATCAAAGTTGAACTATTTACATTCCTATATGGAAAGCAATATCTGTGACTGATATATTTTCTCACTATGAAAATATTGGAAGAAGGGGGTGGTCATGTGATACATATGTGAATGTGTGTGTATATGGTTACAGTTATATATGGATAGAGGGCATAGGTTGATTTTGTTGGGAAGGGAGAGTACTCAAGGGATGAAATTATGAGGTGAGAGAGGAAAGTGGCAAGAGGAGATGGGGAGAGACATGGTAGGGTAAACTATCTCATGTAGGGGAAGTGGGTGCAAAGGAGGGGGAGAATAAGGAAGGCTAAAAAGGCAAAACCACATTCACATTGAATTTGGTTCAGGGAGAAAATGACATACATACTAAATGGGATATCTCAACCTGCAGCAGGTTAGGGGGAAGGGGGATGGGGGGAGGGATGATGGATGGGGGGGGCATCCTTGGGGTGGGGGGAGGTTGGAAGTACCCACTATAGAAGAGGGACAGGATCATGTAGGGAATGGACCAGGTGGGGGGTGGGATGAGTGGAGGAATTATAAGCTTGCCTTGGTATAATATATCTACTATGATAATGTTTTGCATAGCTAGACATGTACAACATATACTGAATTACTTATATCCCAAGAGGGAATGGGTGACAAGGGAGGAAGAAATGGATCTGGAATTTGAGGTCTTAACATTAAATGTTTCAAATATATATAAATACTATTATTAATACTCTTTTGCTTATAATTGGGAGATAAGATGTGCAGGCATTTGGGACACAAAGATTCATCTTCCTCTAATGGAAATGTCGATGGGGGTATGGGAGAAGGTATGGGAGAGAGCAGATTGGAGGAAGCGATATCTTGTGAGACTGCTATTCTGGGAGGTTGGGTAGGGGAATAATGGGGGGAAAATGATTGTAACTCAAAATCTGGCGGAAATGAATGATGTAAAACAGAAGTTAATAAAGTTTATTTGTTTAAAGAAAAAAAAAAAAAAAAGAAGATCACTTCTCATGAAGCCTTCCCCAACTGAAAGTGCCCTCCTTCCTAAACTTCCTTCTGTTTAGCTACTTTGTGTCTATTTCTCTCCATTCATGTTGCATATATTAATGTATGTATTTAATGTAAGCTCTGTAGGAGTAGAGATCTCCCCCCTCACACTTTTTTTACTTGTATCTTCAGTAGGCAGCTTTGTTATTACTTTATATTTTATTTTTAATTTATGGAATAAAACAAGCATTTCCGTAACATAGTACAATAAAAAAAGATGATTGCACATGAAACTGCAAATATGCTAGGCACAACTTGCTATTCTTTTCAAATATACAATAAAATTATCACATAAAAGAAATGTATATTCTACAGGTATACATAGAGAGGGCACAGGTCGAATTTGGTGGGAAGGGATGAGACTTAAGGGGTGAAGTTAAGAGGTGAGAGAGGAATGTGGCAAGAGGAGATGGGGAGAGACAGGGTAGGGTAAACTATCTCGTGTAGAAGAGACAAGGGGAAGTGTTTTCAGGGGAGGGGAAGAACAGGAAAGCAAAAAGACAAAACCATATTCTCATTGAATTTGACTCAGGGAGAGAATGACATACATACTAAATGGGATATCTCACCCTGCAAACGAGTAGGGGGATGGGGGATGAGAGGGGAGATGATGGAGGGGAGGGCATTCTGGGGGGAGGGGAAGTTGGAAGCACCCACTTTCAAAGAGGGACAGGATCAAAGTAGGGAATGGACCAGGTCAGGGGGTGGGATGGGTGAGAGGGAAATATAAGCAGCCTTTTACAATATATCTACTATGGTAATGTTTTGCATAGCTATATATGTACAACACATACTGAATTGCTTATCTTCCCAAAGGGAGTGGGTGACAAGGGAGGAAGGCAGTGGATCTGAAATTCGAAGTTTTTAAAATTAAATGTTTCAAATATATATAAATACTATTATTAATACTATTTTACATGTAATTGGGAGATAAGATTTTCAGGCATTGGGGCACAGAGATTCACCTTGCCCTAATGGTAAAGTCGAAGGGGATATGGGAGTAGATATGGGAGAGAGCAGATTGGATGAGGGGATATCTTGTGGGACTGCTATTCTGGGGTTTTGGGTAGGGGAAAAATTGTTACTCAAAATCTGTCGGAAGTGAATGATGGAAACCAGAAGTTAATAAAGCATTTGTTTAATTCACAAAAATTTATATGCTATCATATTTGGTGCATACAAATTTAATATTAATATTGCTTCATTGTCTATGTTACCTTTTAATTAAATCTATTTTAGCCTTAACTTTGTCTGAGATCATGATTGCTACCCCTACCTTTTTTGCTTCAGCTGATGCATACAAATTCTATAGATCCTCCATTAAAAAAAATAAATTTATATTCTTTGATAGCTTCATTCAAAAATGCCACAGATCAATCAAATCTTGTTCATCCTGAACATTTCATTTAGTTTTATATTTTTTTTTGTTTGTCTTTCTGATGTATCTAGTTCTGAAAGAGGAATATTGAAATTTTTGGATTGAATGCATTATCAATATTTTCTAGTTACTCTCATACATTATCTGTTAAGAGCTTAGCTATTCCATTATTTGGCGTAGGTATATTTATTATTGCTATTTTTTATCATCAGTGCTGTCTTTTAGCATAATGTAATATATTTTTTTTCTTTCTTGCTTTTATTTATTATTACCTTATCTGAGATCACAAGTGTAAATCCTTTTTTAGAGCTAGTTGATGCAACGCTGTTTCATGTCTTCATTTTTCAATGTGTGTGTTTATTTCTGTTTTAAATATATTTCTTGTATGAAGTTCATTACTGAGGTTTATTTTCTCATCCATTGCTTTAGTCATTCTACTTTTATTAGGGGCATCAATCCATTCACATTCAGGGTTATAACTATTTGTATTTTATTCCTCTAAATTTCTTCCATAAAATTTATACACACATGAATTTAACCTTTTTTTCCCCTTAAGTCAGGACTTAGTCTTTGCGCTTTCCTTTGCTTACACTAATCTGAACCTAGTTTCCTCTCCATATTTCCATCTCTCTCCTGTTGCCATACTCAATCATCAATTTACTTTATTTACTTTTATCTATTTTACCCTTTCATTTCTCATCTCAGATATCAGTATGGGACCTAACTTCTCTGTTACACAACCCTCTTCCCTACCTCATCTAGTTTTCCATTTTAGTGAAATTTGCAAGGTCCTTTCCCAGGCAGTGTTGCTTAAATTTCACCTCTTTACTTACTTTTAGGATACTCTATAATCTACTCCTAGCAATGCTAATTCTTAATTTTCAGGAGGGTGATACATTACAGAGAAGTTTTCTGAAACCCTAGTCTAGGAGCAGATTCTATTCTTTGTCTTTCCCTCATCATTAATCTATTTTGATGTCATGCCATCTTTTTGATTCTACGATGCCTGAGCCTTCCCAAGGATCCTACCCCTTTAAATTGGACGTTAATCTTTGATTTCCTGAAATCTCCAACGCCCCCTCAGAATTCTTTGTCTGACCCTTGTCTTATTCCCTCATGACTCAGTTAGGTTGCTTCTAACTGTTGCCTGATTTTTCAGGTATCCCCAACTTTTCCTTCTAAGATCTTTTCTTCCTCCTCCCTGACAAATCTTACTCTTTAATGACCCCAAAGTTAAGGAGAGAAATTAAAGACTGTCAACCATCTTTCCTCTCAGGATTTAACGAAACATAAGGTGTAGAGAAAGTAGGTGGCCCCCTACATGGTCTGATTTTAAGTACACCAAGAGATTCTCTTGTTAGTACCTACTTTCTTTCTTTTACCTGCCTGTCCAAGTACCTGGAATTTTTTTTTTTAAACAAATACTTTATTAACTTCTGTTTTACATCATTCATTTCCGCCAGATTTTGAGTTACAATCATTTTCCCCCCATTATTCCCCTACCCAACCTCCCAGAATAGCAGTCCCACAAGATATCGCTTCCTCCAATCTGCTCTCTCCCATACCTTCTCCCATACCCCCATCGACTTTTCCATTAGAGGAAGATGAATCTTTGTGTCCCAATGCCTGCACATCTTATCTCCCAATTATAGGCAAAAGAGTATTAATAATGGTATTTATATATATATTTGAAACATTTAATGTTACGACCTTGAATTTCAGATCCATTTCCTTCCTCCCTTGTCACCCATTCCTTCTTGGGATATAAGTAATTCAGTATATGTTGTACATGTCTAGCTATGCAAAACATTATCATAGTAGATATATTGTACAAGGCTGCTTATAATTCCCTCCCACTCATCCCACCCCCCACCTGGTCCATTCCCTACATGATCCTGTCCCTCTTCTATAGTGGGTACTTCCAACCTCCCCTCACCCCAAGGATGCCCTCCCATCCATCATCTCTCCTCTCATCCCCCTTCCCCCTATCCTGCTGCAGGTTGAGATATCCCATTTAGTATGTATGTCATTTTCTCCCTGAACCAAATTCAATGTGAATGTGGTTTTGCCTTTTTAGCCTTCCTTATTCTCCCCTCCTTTGCAACCACTTCCCCTACATGAGATAGTTTACCCTACCATGTCTCTCCCCATCTCCTCTTGCCACTTTCCTCTCTCACCTCATAATTTCATCCCTTGAGTATTCTCCCTTCCCAACAAATTCAACCTATGCCCTCTATCCATATATAACTGTAACCATATACACACACATTCACATATGTATTCATATGACCACACCCCCTTCTTCCATTATTTTCATAGTGAGAAAGATATCATCAGTCACAGATGTTGCTTTTCCATATAGGAATGTAAATAGTTCAACTTTGATAAGTTCCTTTTGATTTCTTTTCCCTGATTACCTTCTCAGGCATCTCTTGCTTCTTGTGTCTGGATGTCAAATTTTCTATTCAATTCTGGTTTTTTCCTCAAGAATGCTTGAAGTCCTCTATTCCACTGAATGACCATATTTTCCCCTGAAACAAAATACTCAGTTTTGCTGGGTAGGTGACCCTTGGGTTCATTCCCAGTTCTTTTGCCCTCTGGAATATCATATTCCATGCCCTTCAATCCCTCAGTGTAGAAGCTGCCAGGTCCTGTGCTATTCTGATTGTGTTTCCACAATATTGACATTGTTTCTTCCTGGCTGCTTGTAGTATTTTCTCCTTGATCTGGGGATTCTGGAACCTGGCTATAATATTCCTGGGAGTTTTCTTTTTGGGATCTTTTTCAGGAGGTGATCGGTGGATTCTTTCAACCTCTATTTTGCCCTCTGGATCTAAAACATCAGGGCAGTTTTCCTTGAGAATTTCTTGAAGGGTGATTTCTAGGTTCTTTCTTTGATCATGGCTTTCAGGTAGTCCAATAATTTTTAAATTGTCTCTCCTGGATCTATTTTCCAGGTCAGTGGTTTTTCCCATGAGATATTTCACATTGCCTTCTAATCTTTCGTTTGTTTGGATCTGCTTAACAGCATCTTGATTTCTCATAAAGTCATTAGCTTCCATTTGCTCCAGTCTAACTCTGAAGGAATGAATCTCCTCAGTGAACTTTTGAGATTCTTTTTCCATCTGGCAAATTCGACTTTTTAAGGCATTCTTCTCCTCATTGCCCTTTTGGGCCTCCTTTGCCATTTGAGTTAGTCTATTTTTTAAGGTGTTGTTTTCCTCAGTCAGGCTGTTGACCCTCATTTCATACTTTTCCTGCATCCTTCTCATTTCTCTTTCTAATTTTTCCTCCACTTCTCTTATTTGATTTTTAAAGTCCTTCTTAAGGTCCTCTATGGCCTGCAACCCGCTCATGTTTTCCCCTGGGGCTTTTGGAGCAGGACTTCTGACCTCACAGTCCTTTTCCCGCTCTATGCCCCCAAAATAGGAGTCTAGGGTTGCATTTTTCTGTTTCCTTTGCCTTGGCATGTTGCCACTTAATTGCTTGACTTTTGGGCTTGTTGCCACACTATGGCTTTAAGGCCAGCTAGAGGAATTTTCGTCCTGAACGTGTGGGGGGCAACTTCCGTTTCTGGCAAGCTATAAACCCACCCACAACTTCCACCCTAGATCACAATCCAGATCCAGGAGGTTAAAGCAAGAGCGATTACCCCCCAAGACTGATCGCTGGATCTCCCCATGATTTGTAGGCTGGGAGCTGGAAATGCCTCTGAAAACTACACAGTGGAGTGTCTCCTCAGCAGCTTCTAGCCCCCAGGGGAGGGAGCTGACGCATTCCCCAAATACAGGTCCCAAAGTCCATAGGACACTAACCTCTTACTTTGTCCTAGGCAAGTCTATGTTGATAATTCTGGCGTCTCCACAGTTCCTGGTGTTCTGGGGTTCCTCCAGCGGCTGCTGGCCCTGCCGCCCTGGGGCTAAAACCTCGGCTCAAGTGGACCTGGGCTCGGCTCGGCTCCTGCGCTCTGTGCGCTGCCGGCTCCCAGACCACTGCGCTGGTCCTTCCTGCAGGGTGCTGGGCTGTCCTCAGCGGGAGGTTAGCTTCTCTGTGTCGTTCTGTGGGTGCTGGGGCTCCAGAAGATTTTCAGAGTCCTTTTTTACATAGTTTGTGGAGAATCTAGGGGCAGAGAGGCTTGGACGAGCTGTTTCTACTCCGCCATCTTGGCTCCGCCCCCAAGTACCTGGAATTTTAACATTTGAATTTTAACATTAGAATATTCTTTTGTCATTGATTTCTTTTGATTGCAAATATGCCACCTGCATCATGAAAATGGATTGGCTGATCAGTTTTACTGGCTGAGGGAAGGGAATGAAAAAAGGTGAATTGATGGAGTGAAGGAAGGTCCCTGGACCTAGCCAGGGCTTTCTGTAGGGAAGCCGCTCCAGATGGCAGGCCTCTCAAACTCCTGTTTATAACTTGTGAGCTTAGTGTATTAGATAAGGCTCAGAGAGGTTGCATAACTTGTCTATAGTCACCCAGCCAGAAGGTATAAAAGGTTGGATTTCAACCTAGGTTGTCCTAACTCCAAGTCAAACACTCTGACCCACCAATTTAGGTGATGAGATACAAGTTAAGTCAACAAGCATTTATTAAACGCTGACTCTGTGTCAGGTACTGTGGTAAGTGCTGGGAATAAAAATACAAGCAGGAAGACAGTTCCTGCCTTCAGGGAGCCTACATTCTAACAGAAGACAATATCTAAAAAAATGAAGGGGAGAGGAAGAAGGGGGAAGGAAGAGGTCCTCTATTTGTGAGATACAGTACAGAAAGCTTGGAGAGTCAGGGATGAAGCCTAGAGAGGAGTGAAGACATGGCTCGCCTGGGCACATTCCTTAAAATGGTTCTTCAACCAACTAGAGGAATGGGCTTCCAGAGCAAGAAGGCTGCTGTGACATCATAGAGAAAGTATGGAGAGTCAGGAGGGGCATCTGGAGAGGAGAAAAGAAACCTGAAGCATTGGATACAGTCAAAAAGTCTTGAGTTCAAGCCTTACCTGACACACACTAGATATGTAATCCCGGGCATAGCCCAGAGCCTCTGGAAAGATGGGTAAATTACAGAGGAACAGCAAATATCTCTCTTTAGGTCTGAACAAGCTATAGCCATGGTGAATGGGGGAAAATTTCAGAGGGAAGGTGCTAAGGTTACTGAGGACTGGGTAAAGCTTCTTGTCAAAGGTCGAAGGTTGGGAGTTTAGAGAGAGCACTTTATACAAATATTATTAGAGGTTTGTTTAGTACTTGGTAGGATCTACTCCAACCCAAGCAAATAGAGAAAAAGGGAGAGGGTGTGAAAACTGGGATAAAACAAACAAAAGAGAAAAAATAAAAACAAAGAAAAATTGGCCTTTTATTTAGGTCCTTTTCTCCACTGACTATATTTGTCCTCAGGCCTTCCCCTGTTGTAGTAGTCTCCAGTTCTTTGTGACCCCATTTGGGGTGTTGTTGGCAAAGATGCTGGAGTGTTTTGTCACTTCCTTCTTCATCTAATTTTACAGCTGAGGAAACTGACCAGGATTAAGTGACTTGCCCAGGGTCATACAGCTGCTAAGTGATTTGGGGCTGGATTTGAACTCAGGTCTTGCACTCCAGGTCTGGCACTCTATTCACTGTACCACCAAGCTGCCAATGTTACTACCTTTTGAAATCCTACCCATTTTCTTTCAGAATCCACTTCAATGCCCCTTTCTCTACTCTTCCCCACAGAAGAAAGTGATCCCTCTCTCTGAGTTCCCAGAAGATTTTATTCATCCTTCTCAGGATGAATACAGCAGTTATCACATCTATCTTGAAACAGTTTTTTTTTTGCCTATATCCTTTATCTGTCCTAGAAATTCCTTGAGGGCAAGAACTGTGTCTTAGCCATCCTTGTACCATGGTTGGCACAGGATTTTGGCACATAAGTTGCTCCAGAAATGTTTATTTCTCTGGTGTGTTCCTGTTCTCTAGACAACAAAGAGAACAACTGACCATCTGCAATTAACCAGGGCTTTTAGGGACATCCTGGAGGGCTAGGGCATTGTTGATCATAAGCATCTAGATGGTGCGATAGAACAGTAGGCTTGGAGTCAGGAAGACCTGAGTTCAAGTCCAACCTCAGGCATTTAATAACTGTGTGACACTGGGCAAATCATTTAACCATTGCTTGCCTCAGTTTCCCTACCTGTAAAGTGTGTTGTTGTGAGGATAAAATGGGATAACATCTGTAAAAATTTGTAAAAACACAGCAGCCAGCAGAGACTGTGTGTGTATGGAGTATATGGGGAGGGGATGATTTTTGGGAGGAGGGAACACAGAAGACCACATGACACTGGGGCTCATGCCTAGGCAGCACTGACCCAGGGCATGCTCTTCATCTGTGGTGTGATAGGTAAGCTCCTGGTTGCCCTTCTGGGGAGCGGAGACCTTTCTGTGTATTTCTGGCCATGTTGTTCATTGCCCTGGTACTTGTTTGCACCTGGGATGATGGTGGGAAGCCATCATGATGAGACATATGTTACCTCCCTGAAAATGTGATCTTTGAGACATTTCCTTGCCTTGGGGACAGGCCAAGACAATGACTGGGGGTCAAGGACTCTGAAAAGAAAGATGACCAAAGCCCATCGTGGCATGACCCAATGGGGTCACTACTCCTATACCCAAACTCTCTTATCTCAGGTCCTCAGCATGCTTGAGAGTCTCCAGGCTTTTCAGTGGTAGGTCACAGGGCGTTAAGAGCTAAAGAAACAATTTCTTATGGGTATAGATTTTCCCTTGAATGCCTGCCTTTCAAAGCAGCTGATTGCACTTCTCCCACCTTACTATGGAGAGCCAGAGTAGCACAGAGACTGCTGGAGTCAGTCAGGAAGACCTGGTTCAAAGCCTGCCTTGGATACTTCCTAACTATGTGACTGCAGGTGAGTAACATAATAACAGCTAGCCTTTATATAGCACTTTAAACTTAGAAAGCACTGTACCTATATTATCTGATCTGATCTCCACGACAACCCTGTGAGGTAGGTCCTGTTAGCACCCCCATTTCACAGATGAGGAGACTGTGGCTCGAAGCAAGGAAATGAGGAGACCACCATCACACATATCGTAAGGTGTATTCAAACGGAGGGTTTGAATTCAGGTTTTCCTAACCAAACCAAGTGACATGGACAGTGCTTCTGCAAACCTCAAGGAGCTATAGAAATGCTAGTTCTTGGGTTTTTTTATTATTTGTTTTTCCTGACACTTGGGCCATTCTAGCAGCCTATTATGTCACCAGGCTGCCTCAGTTTCCTCACATGTACAATGGAGATGATAATTCTGGAAGTACTTTCCTCAGAGTTGATGGGATGATCAATGTAGAATGGTCAGAGTGCTTCACAAATTTTAAAGTGTTATTTAAATGACAAAGGACAGCCTTGAGCATAGTGAGTAGAGAGCAATCTTTGAAGTCAAGAAGAGTTGGGTTCAGGTCCTTCTTTGATACCCACTAACTGTGAGATCCTGGGTAAGTCCCTTAACCTTTCAATATCTCCAGGCAATTCTGTAAGACTGTAATTAATCAATCAGTAAACAATTATTAACCCCCTACTGTGTTAGGTCCTGTGCTAAGCTCTAGATGTAGAAAAGGGGGAAAAAGACAGCTCCTGTCTGTCCTCAAGGAGCTTATAATCTAATGGAAGAGTTATGGCAGCTCTTCATTGGGAGAGGGAATTTGCTCATTAGGTGTAGGCTGGTTACATCAACGGAAGGACGGATCTAGTTCTATATATTTTCCTTTTTAAAACTTTAATTCACCTTCTAAAACCAGCCACTGGACTATGAACTGACCTAAAATTCATTTCCTTCAATTTATTTTACACCTACCAGACCTGCTCCCCAGAGAAACATCCAGTCATGATTCCCCAAATGAGTCTGGAGTCTTGAAGCAGGCATTTAACTCAACCCCACTCATCACCAGCAAACCGATAAGGCGAGAGCAACATTCCAATTTCCAGGCCAGTGGGTTTCACAATAGTTCTTAAAAATAGCTTCTGAGATACTATTTGGCCTGGGGCCTTATGCTCTCAACCCCCATGACCCCTCATGGAAAAGCCTCATATTCACAGTATCAAAGGTTTCTCTCCAATTCCCAAAAGCTTCAGGAAGAAAGGGGACTCAGAAAGATGGCATGTGAACACCCTATTTTAAGTATGGAGAGCTGGAAGCTCAGCAGAATTGCAGCAGGCCTCCATAGATTGTTTCTTCCTCCTGAAGGCAAAAATAATCAGGATCTGACATCTGCACATTTTTTAGTTTCCAAATGACTTATGAGGAAAGTCCCCAAAGGAATGAGTTACCGTAATCCCTGTGTTGTGAAGGGAAGGCAAAAAGGGTCTGAGATGAGGGCCAAGGGCAAATCCAATTTGACTTGAATGTTGGAATTAAAAAAAAAAAAACATTTGTCCAAAACATTTGTCAATTTCAGGAATCACTCCAAGTGGTTGATGGGAAAGAGGCTGACAGCTGAACGCCATTGGCATTCTTGGGTTATCCCAATCCATGTCTATTATTATTGGTTGTGAGGACTAGCTATGGCTTCTTGGGCAGGGGGCTTTCCCCTAATAGTATGTGCACTCCTCTGGAGCAGGGATTATCTCCATTTTTTACTTTGTCAGTCAATATACTTGGCACTGGGGATACAAATACTAGGTGCTTAATAAATTCTTGTCATCTAGAATAGTGGGTTCATGTTGCAGTCAATCAACCAGTATCTATTAAATGTTTAATTTACTATGTGTCAGGTGCTGTGCTGAGCATTCAAAGACAAAATAAAAACAGTCTCTGCCCTCATAGAGCTTACATTCTACTGGGAGAGACCAGTTGCATGCAAGTAGCTATGTACCAAACACAGACACAGGAGATGAAAGGTAGCCTTGGGATGAAGCAGGAAGTCAGCAAGAGTCAGGTTCAAATCCTGTCTCAGGCATTTACTAGCTGTATGACTCTGGATATGTCCTTCCATCTCTCTAAGCTTCTGTTTATCTGTAAAATGGGGATATTGATTAGCAGCTACTTCACTGGGCTTTGAAGAGCAAGTGAGACGTAAGGAATATGAAGCCCATGGGGGCTATTTAAACATGAATTATCATCACCACCTTCATCATTACTACCCCTGAGAGCTAGACCGAGTCAAGATCTGAGTTCAGGCTCTGCCTCTGGTACAAAGGGGCAGGTGCCACAGTCCCCATTGTTAGAGAAGATTCTGCAGCAGGAAATTCCAAAATTAATGAAATCACAGATGGAGTCCAACAACAATTGTTCATTTTTGTGACTACTTTCAGGAATAGATGTCCATTATCTCCAGCGTATCCTGTCTATAACTGGTTTGTATGTGATACTAGCTAGATAATAGCATAGCACCTACTGTGTGCTGGACACTGTACTAAGAACTTTACAAATGTCTCATTTAATCTTCACTAGGACTCTGGCAGGTAGGGTCTGTTATTCTGATTTTACAAATGGGGAAACTGAGGCAGACAGAAGTTAAGTTAAGCCCATAGTCACACAGCTAATAGGTGTTTGAGGTCAGATTTGAACTCAGGTCTTTCAGACTCAGGCCTTCCAAACATAAATAACAAACAGTTGTTTTCATGTTGCTTCCCCCATTAGACTGTGAGCTCCTTGAGAGTAGGGATGGTCTTTTGCCTTTCTTTGTCTTCCTAGAATTTAGTACTGTGCTTGGCACATGTTTTCGTTGTTATGTCGGTTTTCAGTCATGAACCCATTGGGGTTTTCTTGGCAGAGATACTGGAGGGGTTGGCCATTTCCTTCTCCAGCTCATTTTACAGATGAGGAAACTGAGGCAAACATGGTTAAGTGACTTGGCCAGGGTCACACAGCTAGTACAAGTCTGAGGCTAGATTCCAAGCCCTGGGCTCTACCCACTGCACCACCTAGCTGTCTCATTGTAGGCACTTAATAAATGTTTATTGACTTGCACACCAACTCAATCAGTCAATAAACATTTATTACTTGCCCTACTATGAGGCAGCTAGGTGGTGGAGGGGATATCGCACATGAAGACTGTGGTCCCTGCTGGGTATTCCGGTTAGAGTTAACCTCCACATCAGACCAGGTCTAGAGAGAAGCAGATGAAGTTTCCAAATGAGAAGTATTTTCTGTCCTGTGCGGAACCAGTGGGTTGCCTTCCTAACAAGGGGGTGGGGGTGGGAAGATGGATAGCAGCTTTATCTCTTAGGTCAGGATTCTTGACTTAACCACAAAAGGGGGAAAGTTGCTGCTAATGCAGTCCCTACTGAGAAAAGAAAGTCTGATTCACCAGTTAGCAGAAGTAGATTAAGGAGATGGAGAACCTGAAGCTGTGGAGTTCTCCAAAATTGAAGTAAGAAAAGTCCCGTACTATTCTGAACATGCAGAAAACTGGTAGGGACCCAAATCTGTGTATTCCAAAACCTAGGTTTTTCACTTCTCTCCAGATCTGGAGCCCAGTTAGCTTTCTGGGTTTCCCATTTTCTCTTTTCCCATGACCTTTGGCACCACCTGTTTGCCTGAGTGTGTGCCAAGGTCCCCTCTGCCCCCTTTCCCAGGTCTAGGACTGAAAGGGATCTCTGAAGGGTTATCCCGATGAGGAATGGTAACAGGACATGCCCCCAAGAACACCTAGAAGATAGACCAATCAACAAACATCCAATAAGATGCTTACTAAAAACTAATCAGGGAGTCCTTGTTCTAGGGATTAGAACCCAGGTCCTTTGACCTGGCTTCTAATTCCTCACTCTTGGGATGCTTCCCTGCCTCTTCTCCCATGAAATCCCTTGAAGGTTATACAATGCAGGGGAGTAGTTCCCAACCTGAGAGCCACACAATATTTAGGACCACACTTTTAGAGCTGTTGGAGGGCATACAGTCAAACCCCTTCAGTTGAATAGCTAAGAAAATGGAGGCCCAGAAATGGGAAATGATCACTCCAAGGTCACAAAGGCAGTTAAAGAGGCAGATCCAGGATTTGACAGCAGTCAGGTCATCTGACTCCTGGGTAGGCTGCCCCTCGATACCACCAACCTCTTCAGGTCGTGGTGGGGAAAGTAGTTTGTGAAACTGAATGAATGTTCTCTCCTAATTATTTCCTGGATCACTTAAGAAAGACAAAATTATGTTCAGTTATTGCCTTAAGTTTGAGAGGCAGCCTGCTATAGAGGAAAGGGTGATGGACTTGTATTTGAGGAGACCAGGGTTTGAACCCTGCCTCTGACTCCTCCTGGGTGCCACCGGGCAAGGTATTTCTGCTGTCTGACCCTCAGTTATACCTATCTCACAGGGTTATGACAGGGCTAGAAATAAGATACTGTGTGTATAGTATTCTGCAAGCCCTAAGCCCTACATAAATAATAGTAACTGATATCCTGCAAGTTATTTCAATTATTTAATAATATGAAATTATTTAATTCTATTAACTCATGTAGTTTTAATTAAAATCAAATTATTTTCTTATTAAATAACGATAAAGCAAATTATTTAACTCCTTCGAGAGTCTATGTTCTGGTGCGTAATAAAAATAACATGAGGCAGTTTTGCCTCTAACACTTCCTAGCTCTGAGATCCCCGAGTGAGTTGCTTAGCCTTCCCCAGCTTCAGTCACCTGCTTCACAGGGTTGCTCAAAGGAGATGACCTTTGCAAGCCTTGAAGGACTATTTAAATTCTAGCTTCCTAAGATCCCAATGGGTCTGTGATCTGGGATTTGGAAGTTCTCTACTTCAATACAGATTACAACCCACCCAGGTTTGGCTGTTCTCTTGTGGTGTCTGCCCATGTCCTTCCTACTCCCTTTACCAGAGCTGCACATGCCTCCAAAGCCCTGCTAGGAGCTGAATCAGGTTGGTTTAAAGATGCCTGCAGTTCTGGCTGTGCAGCCAATGGAAAAAAGACTGTTCCCAACCCCGTGGCATGCCAGTGCAGCATGTTCCAAGTTCCAGACTTTCTGTTTTTTGGTCCCTAGAGTCTTCCATGTCAAAGATGCCATCTTAGGTGGTCTGGAAATATGCTTCCTGTCCCCGTTTACAAAGGAACTAGGACCATAGGGAAACTTGACACACCCCATCCATGAACAATGGTCAAATTGATTTGGTCATGGTTCTTGGTGAAGGGGGAAGAGAGAACAGTCATCAATAAACAGCAATCTTTCATTGGTATCTTAGGAGATACTAATGAGGAGACTCCTCAGTACTTGGGGGGTGGGGAGTAGTACTTGTAGGAGGATTGTTTTCTGAGCTGCTCCCTCATACCCAAGCCCAACCAAATTGGCCCAGGTTCAATTTTAGCTAGCTACAGTCTCTGCCCATCTCAGAGGGTGGTTGTAAGGAAAATACTTTATAAACTTTAAATGTAATTGAAATATGGGTTATGATTATGACCTGGCTGTACCCCAAAGAACAGCTTTCTCTAGAGCATGTGGTATGAGGGGAATAGCTTGCTCAGCTTACCCCCAGCTAGGGATTCCTTTCCCCATGGACAGAAAGATAACTATCCCACCAAGGGAAAGAATAAAAGGGAGAGAGGATGTGCCCCAGTGATGCGCCCCCCTCCACCAGCCAGTCTTTCTGGAGGAAGGTATGTAGTGGAGGAATTTTGAGCTATAAGATCTCCCTCTCCCCCTTCTCTTTCTCTCCCTGTGTGTTTGCCAGTGGGCTCAGAGAACACCCCTCCTGCCCACACACATGTGCTGAGTGGGCTCTTCACATGCTGCCCCACCCATCTCTGGCTTCAAGTTGCATGCTCAGCTGCCGAAAGGGGGTTGGGGGACGGGAGGGGAGGCAATGCTTGAATAAGCAGGAATCCTGCTGCTTACATAACAACTTTCACCCTCCTCTCCACTTGCCCCCAGCCCTAGGAATGTCTTGTGCTATTAATTAAACTTCTGAGCTCCAGGGCAGAGGACAGAACAAGATTGTTGGGCTTTTTTCTGCCCCCTTCTACATCTAAAAAAGGTGTAGAGCTTCTATGAAGTGAAAAAGATGCCCGGTAATTAATGGGACCATAGATCCGGAGGTGGAAGGGACCTCAAAGATCACCTCTTTCAACCCCTTCATTTTACAGATGAGGAAGTAAGGCCCAGAATGGTTATGGTTATGTGATTTTCCAGAGGTCAATCACGGAGTATCAAACAGGCAAGATTTAAACCTGGGTCCTCTTTGACAAAACACATGATCTTTCTACTGGACCCCAATCCCTGATAAACTCTTTAGTATTGAAGACCTGCCAAAATGACTTTCCTAAATGAACAGTTGTGCCCATTGCACTCCATGGTACAAGTGCAAAACTCTTTAGTGGTCTCTTCAATCCTTCATGGCAACTCAATAAGAAACATTTACCTCTTCCCCCTACTAAGTAGGCTCCAAGTAATCTTTCCAGTCTTTTTTCTTTTCTTTCTTTTTTTTTTCTGAAAGGGCAATTGGGGTTAAGTGACTTGCCCAAGGTCAGACGGCTAGTAAGTATTAAGTGTCTGAGGCCGAAGTTGACTCAGGATCTCCTGACTCCATGGCCGATGCTCTATTCACTGTACCACCTTGCTGCCCCCTTTTTTCTTTCTTTTTAAAAAATAATTTATTTCTTTTTAGTTTTCAACATTCACTTCCATAAGATTTTGAGTTTTAAATTTTCTTCCCCTTCTTTTCCTCCTCCATCCCAAGATGGCCATTGCATCCCATCTGATACAGGCTCTATTTACCTTCATATTAAACGTATTTTCACATTAGTCATGATGTAAAGAAGAATTAGGACCAATGGGAGGCGCCACAATGAAAAAGAAACAAGGCAAAACAAAAAAAGAAAGAAAAGGAAAGAAAAGGAGAGCACATAATCTGCTTCCATCTGCATTCAGACTCCAGAGTTCTTTCTCTGGGTGTGGACGGCATTTTCTATCCTGAGGCTTTTGGAGTTGTCTTAGAACCTTGCATTGCTGAGCAGAGCCAAGTCTATCAGAGTCAGTTATCGCACAATGTGGCTGTTATTACAGTGTTCTGGTTCTGTTCCCCTCACTCAGCATCAGTTCATTCAAGTCTTTCTAGGTTTTTCTGAAGTCTGCCTGCTCATGATTTCTTAGAGCACAGTAGTATTGCATCACATTCATATGCTACATCTTGGTTAGCCATTCCCCAGTTGATGGACATCCCCTCAATTTCCAGTTCTTTGCCACCATAAAAAGAGCTGCTAGAAATATTTTTTGTACATTTCGGTCCTTTTCCCATTTTTTATGATCTCTTTTGGATACAGACCTAGTAGTGGTATTGTCTAGCCTTAATTCACTCTGGGCCCTTTCAAGCACTATAAGATGAGTCCAGTCAAACCAAGGAGCATGTTTTTGGCACCTATTGTGTGCCAGGCACTGTGATAAGCACTGAAGTAGGGAAAGAAAGGCTCTCAATTTATGCTCTCAAAGAGCTCACAGTGTAATGGAAGAGCCAACCACTGACAATCATTTACAGACAAAAATTAGATAGGATGTATGGGAGACACTCCCCTTTTTCCCTTCTAATCCCAGCCTCTCTTCCCTCCATGACTGGAATAAGCTCTGCCCTTCCTTTTTTTCTGTCCCAAACCCCATCCATTCATTCTCTGGCTCTTGGGTCTTCCTTCTCTTTTGAGGTTGGTAGGTGGTGCAGTGGATGGAGCTCTGGGTCTGAAGTCAGGAAGACCTGAGTTCAAATCCAGCCTTAGACACTTACCAGATATGTGATCCTAGACAAGTCACTTAACCCCCACTTGTCTCAATTTCCTCAACTGTAAAATGGAGATGATAATAGCACCTACCTCCCATGGTAGTTATAAGGATAAAATCAGGTAATATTTGTAAAGCGCTTATAAATGTTATTATTATTATTAATTATTTCAATGCTGAGGCAAGGTACAACCTCCTCCTTTTCAAGCCTTTCCTAACACCCCTCTCTCCACTCCCATCCCCCTCCTCAACTTCCAGTGTGGTCCACTAGGAAAAAAGAAAGTGGGATTTGATGTCAGAGGACCTGGGTTCAAATGTCGATTTTTGTCACTTACTCCGTGTGATTTTGGGCAAGTCACCATGTCTGCACCTCTGTCTTTCATATTTTAAATGGCCTCTGAGGTCCCTTCTTAGTCCAGATCTAGGTTCCTAGGTGATCCTTCCTCTTAAATCTCTCAGGAAGGTCTCTTTGGAGCCTCCTATGAAGCCTCAAGGAATGGAGCCTCTAAGTCACACAGCGGTGATTGCTACGCCTGCAGGTCCAACATGCAGCAGACAGGGGCTCTTCACCAGAGATCCTAAGAGGAATTTCAAGGGGTCCACGAACTTTCGTGGGAAAAAATTATATATTTGTTTCAATATAATTTGTTTCTTTTGGAATCCTATATCTTTTATTTTACAAATTTAAAAACGTTCTGAGAAGGGGCCCATGTGCTTCCTTGGACTGCTAAAAGGGCTCATGCCAAAAAAAAAAAAAGGTTAAGAAACCCTGCCTGAGAAGGGAAAAAGGAAAGTACTTAATGACTTCCTGTTTGATTGTGATTATTCCATTTGTCACCTGTTCCTCTACTTCCCCTCCTACCCCACATGTAAGGGTAAGGACTTTGCATTTTTTTTCTCTCCACTCTCTATTCTTGGCACCTACTATGGTGCCCTCAATGTTTGTTAAATTTAATTGAAGCACATTCCCTTTTGTCCTCTATATGCCCTGTGCCCCCAGACCACCAGCTCACATCCTCCCTCTAACTACCAAACTGGGATTTGATGCCTCCCCTCAATGAGCACCTATTTGTAAGTCTTGGATCCTAGTCACATAATGTGAATGATGAACTCAGGGAAGAACAAAAGCACCCAAGTTAATTGATTTCTCCTGATAGTAATTGAAACATGGGAAATAGCTTTTCAAATAATTTGCTTCTGATGGTTCGTTCCATCATTCCAATCTTCTGGTTCTTTCTGAATGTTGAAGGAAAGGAAGAACTTAACCAGGGTTGAGGCTGACTTATGCTCTTGGATGGGCTTTGGGGAGGGGAATATTCACACAACAAAGTCGTTTCTGGCCACTTTTCTCCCTGCCTCCCCTTTTCTTCTATCTCCAGCCAACATATACCTCTGTGTGTTTCTTGGCTTCTTCCTGGGGGGAGCAGCAAGAATCCAGGAGGAATTAGAGCATATTTCAGAAAAGCTACTCAGTAAGGACTGGAGATGGGGAAGTGAAGGCCAGATCGAGGCCAAACCCTCAAGTCCCACTTCTGTAGCCCTAAACCAAGCGCTTTGCTCTCTAGGACAAGAGACACTTTGTGGAAGAAAACCAATGGATCGTCTGAGCCTCGCAGAGGACTCGATGTGCCCGAGAGGAGCCAATCCCCGAAACTCATTTTTCCATAAACAAGCCTCCTCTACAGAGACACAACTCTCTACAATGCTGTCTGGGTGATTTCATTTGCTAAGCATTCCACAGCTAGCCTTAAACCACGTGGTCTGCTCTGCTCATTCACTCAGGAAATGGATCCCTTTCTTTGGAAGTGGGACTAGGAAGAAGATCATTTAGTTAAACTTTGAAAGGAATCTGTCCTTAAAAGTTTGGATGTGACCTTTCACTTCCCCTCACCCTCAACCCCATATTTCCCCTGAGAATTCGGAGCCCAACCTCATTCTTTCCAGCTGGATCTTTTCCCCAATGTAACTTATACTCTAGATAGTTCTGCGCATAAAAGGCCTGACATGTTTACAATCTGTTACGAAAAAAGGCACCCACGTCTCCTGATAATCTCCTTACTGGGAAAATTTCAAGGATGAACAGAAATAAGTCGTGTCCCATTAATGTATTGGCTTTCTGTGGATGACTCCAGCCCAACGTGCTTGTTCTGACTTCTAGAGTGTCGGATTGTGTGGCACATGGGTTCTAGAGACAAAGGACATTGGCCTGAATGCTGGGTCTGACACTTTTACAAACTGCATGACTTTAAGCAAGGTCCTAACCTCAGAGCCTCAGTTTCCTCATCTGTTGGATGAGAGGGTTGGGCAAGATGACCTCTAAGGCCTCTTTGGGCTCTAAGTCTATGAGCCTATAAAGTACTGTGGGGGTCAGATTATGAAATCTGCGTAAAGATACTTACCCTAGATGTTTTTTTCAGTAGGCAGTGTGGAGATGATAGGATGATAGGGACCCAGTAGAGTTTACTGAACAAAGGGGAGGTGATGTGGGCATACCTGTGCTTGGATGACCCCTGGATTGTGGGCCTGTGTGAACGAGATACTATTTTTAAGAAGGGCCTGGAAGGGGCGGCTAGGGGTGCAGTGAGTAGAGCGTCATCCCTGGAGTCAGAAGGACCTGAGTTCGGATCCGGCCTCAGACACTTCACACACACAAACAAAAACCTAGCCGTGTGACCTTGGGCAAGTTACTTAACCCCAATTGCCCTGCAAAAAAAAAAAAAAAGGGCCTGGCACCAAGTGTTCACTATATAAATTCTGATTCCTTTTTCCCTTTGAGAGAAGGGTGGTACCCTCAACAGAAACAGGGAAGACTGGAAGGGGGAGGGTTTGAGGAGAAAGATAACAAATTCGGTTTTGGAATTCAGTTTGAGATCTTTTAAGAGGCAGTTGGAGATGTGAAACTGGAGCTAAGCAGAGAGATTAGGGATGTTTATTGGATCTATGAGAACAGAGGGGAAATTGAAGAAAGCCCAGGGCAGAGGCCTGGGGTGCACCTCCTATTCTTGGGTGTGACCTGGGTAAGAATCCAGCAAAGGAGAATGAGAAGGAGCAGTCAGAGGAGTGGGAGGAGAACCAAAAGTGAGCGATATTCTAAAAACTTAGAGAGAAAAGAGTATGTAGGAGACAAGGGTGATCAGCAGTATCAAAGGCTGTAGAGATGCCAAGAAGGATGAAGATCTTGAAAAACCTACGCTATTCAGTGATTAAGAAATCACGGTAACTTTGGAGAGAGGAGTTTTGGTTGAATGAGGAGGTCATAAGTTAGACTATAAGACAGGATAAGAGGGAGAGGAGAAGAAATAAGTGAAGGCACCTACACCTTTCCCTAGGAGGTTAGTCACAAAAGGCAGGAAAGGTGGAACAATGGTTATCAGGGATTAAGTGAGGAGTTTTTGAGGATTGGGCAGACTTGGACATGTTTACAGGAAGTAGAGAAACAGCCAGGAGACAGAGAAAGACTGTGGATGATAAAGGGAGCATTCCGATATAGGAAATGGGTGGAATGGGATCACTGGTGTAGGTAGAGGGCATTGCCTTGGCAAGAAGGGCCACCTCTTCATGGGAGATAGGGGTGGAGGAGAAAATAGTGGAAGGAAGGATACTTCTATGGAAATAGAAAGAAAGGAGATAATGGGTGAAGAGAGGGATATATTAAGGTACAGGAGGGAAATAGAGGGAATTCTTAGGCATGACCTCAGTCTTTGTGAAGTAGAAGGCATGACCATTAATAATTACTCAAGGGAGTTGGGAGAACAACATTAATAAATTTAATAAACAAGCATTTATTAAGTCCCTACTGTATGTCAGATCCTATGCTAGCCACTGGGAATTCAAAGACAAAACAAAACAAAGACATCCCTGTCTTCTAGGAACTTCTATTACAGGCCTTACATGTTCACACAGATAAGTAAATACAAGGCAGAGACAAAATAAATATCTAATGCATCAAGTTATCAATTTGGTTGCCAGATAGGGCGCTAAAGGCAGTTACTACCAATCAGTTTAGAAAGAAAGGCTGAAGCAGGGTTTTAAATGACAAAGAGAAGAGTATCCTAGAGGGAGTGGGAACCACTGAGGTGTCCTGTACGAGGGGGTAACATTGTCAGACCTATACTTTAGGAATGATCATTTTGGCAGCTGTGTGGGGGATGAATGGAAGCCATGGGTAGGCAGATGGGGAGGACTGGGGTCAGAGAGACTTAGTGTTGGCAAATGAGATGACACATGGACAGGTTTTATCAAGGAAAGTCCTATAGCCTGGAATCAGAGAGTGTGGGCTCAGAGCCCACCTTTGATTCTTATAATTTTCTTGTGACTGTGAGCAAATCATTTAAATCTCAGTTGTCTTATTTGGTAAAATGGGAGCAGGGTTGACTAGATGTCTTCTGAAGTCTCCTATGATCCCATGAGTAATTACTGGCATTTCCCTTGAGAAAACAGTTAGCATACATTATCTTGTTTGATCCTGGAAGTAATAAGGCTGCCAAGACAAAGACTGGTTTATGAGAGGTAGGTCAAATGATCACCACCATTTTGACTACCACTTCCCCTCAGACCCAGTGGATATTAGAGATAGCAGAGACCCTAAGCCCAAGAGCCTTGGAAACAGCAGTGCCCCAAAGTGCTTCTAGCTCAGTCCCTCAAAATATCATCCAGAGAAGTGACCATTGTGAGCTGGGGGCTATTATTGTGAGCATGCAGCAATGACTTCCAAAGACCTAGGAAACTAAGTCTGCAAGCCCTGGCTTGGCACCTTCAGATGCTTCAACATTAGAACCAATGAAAATGACAGAAAGAAGGTTTATCACCATCTGCTTTGATCTGGTCCCCTAAGATCCAGAGGTCAGCTCAACCTTTCTACTAAGAGTTATCTCTGCCATTAGCAGGGGAGCTTCTCAAGGCCATCTTGCTTTGTATTTAATATTTGTTTAACAAATACTTTCACTATGCATTCCTAAATCAAGAAGTGTTAAGGAAATCACTTACCCTCTCTGACCTCCAGCTCCTCAAAGATAATTTGGATACCTGAATGTCCTTTAGTCTAGAAGGAAGCTAGTCTCAAGCTTGGGTTATTCGGATCCTCTAATCCAGGTCCCTCTTCCAAGCTTATTGTGGGTCAGAAATTTTCATTTTTATGAAGAAGTATTTCCTGCCTTAAGGAATTAATCTTGAGCTCCTTTTCATGGTCTTCCAACTTTAAAAAGGCCATGGAAGGTTAAGTGATTTGCCTCCAAAGGTCATGGGGTATTAAGTAACAGAGGTGAGATGCCAACCCAAGGGAGACTCTTATTATCTCACTGCTTCAGGTATAACCTATATCAGATTTCTTATCTCAGAGAGAGGGGAGGGGAAGGGGGAAGCGATAGAATTTGGAACTAAGATCTTAAAAAAACAAAAACAAATGTTAAAAATTGTTTTTACTTGTAATTGGGGAAAAATAAGATATTATTAAAAATATCTCAGTGCCTCAGTTTACCCAGGGAGAGTGTAACTGTTTAAGGAAACACTTCAATTTCCTTTCTGATGATGAGCATAGTGCTGTTTATGAAGTCTAAAATAATTTAAAATTCTTAAAAGTTTTAAAGCCTTTTCTCATCTTATTCCCTGTATTAAAAGTCAACTAAGTCTCTAGGAGCAGAAAAAAAAAAGACAGCTCTCAGGAGTAACCCCCAACATCTGTCTTCCAGATCTTCAGGCTGGATGAGTTCCTACATTAATCACTCAAGAAACTTTGTGTTCAACTATCAAATAGAGTCCAGACTCGGAAATTGCTTACACAAGCCCCTTTTTCCTTGCTACAGAATTTAACTTTCCTTTTCCTGATTTCCCTTGCATCAGATTTCTTAACCTGCCATACTGTTTTCCAGTTTTCACTGCAGCTTCTGTTCCAAAAGTTTGGGTCCTGGTTTATTACATAATAGATTACTATGGTCATTTAGCATAATATAATATGTACCTAATCTATTGCACTGATCCACTATTCTATTTTTTAACCAGTACAAGGTTGTTTTGATAATTATTGCTTTATAATATGGTTGGAGATCTGGTACAACTAAATCTCTCACATTTTTTTCATTGATTCCCTTGATATCCTTGAGTTTTTGTTCTTTTGGATGAATTTTGTTATTTTTTCTAACTCTATAAAACCACTTTTTGGTAGTTTGGTATGGCACTGAATAAATAGATTGATATAAGGAGAATTGTCATTTTTATTATATTGACTTGGCCTACCCATGAGCAATTAACATTTTTCAAATTGTTCTGATCTGATTTTTTGTGAAAAATGTTTTGTAATTGTGTTCATATAGTCCCTGGGTTTGTATTGTCAGATGGAATCCCCAGTATTTTATATCATCTACAGTTATTTTAAGAAGAATTTGTTTTTTTTTTATCTATTGCTGCTGGACTTTGTTGGTAATGTATGGAAATGCTGATGATTTATGTAGGTTTATTTTATATTCTTCAACTTTGCTGAAATTATTTCCTCTGGTTTTTTTAAGTTGATTCTCTAGGATTCTTTAAGTATAACATCTTATTATTTTCAAAGAGTGATAGTTTTGCTTGTTCATTACCTATTCTAAACCCTTCAGTTTTTTTTTTCTTCTCTTATTACTATCACTAACATTTCTAGCACAACATCGAATAATAAAGTTGATAATGGGCATGTTTGTATTGGGAAGGCTTATAGCTTATCCCCATTACAGACAATGCTTGCTGATGGTTTTAGATAAATGTTACTTAGTCTTTTAAGGTAATCTTCATTTATTCCCATGCTCTCTACTGCTTTTAATATGAATAGGTGTTGTATTTTGCCAAAGGCTTTTTCTGCATCTATTGAGATATTCACATGATTTCTGCTGCTTTTGCTATTAATATGGTCAGTTATACTGATAGTTTTCCTAATATTGAGCCAGCCCTATATTCCTAGTGTAAATCTAACCTTGTTATAGTATATGATCCTTGTGATATATTGCTATAATCTCCTTGCTAATATTATATTTAAATTTTTTGCATCACCATTCATTAGGAAAATGGTAGAAGAAAGCACCCTAGCATACCCAGGATGGCTGCTAGCACAGGTTCTTATACCTGCTTTTCTAAAGGAAAGCAACTCAAAATGGGTTAACAATCTTACTTTAATCAAACATATATCATTTGCTTAGTTCAGGGAGAAAAGTCAACACCCTGAACTTTAGAGAATACAAACAGAAGTTACAAGCAGACAGAGAAACAGATCAGCAGACAGGGCTTCCAGCTGTCTGACCATTACATCCATACTTAGTTACCAGAGAGTGAAGCACCAACATCTGGGTTTTCAAAGCCGGGGTGCTCAATGACTGCCCAGACTAGCCAAGGACTGGCCAAATCACACAATTCTTCCCAAAGTGAGCCCCAAGGCAAAACCTCGCATCAGGGTATATATAGCCTTCTCCTGGCTCAGAGAATGTCACAACTCTCTTGATCCACTGTCCAATCACAAAGTAACAAGATGTGGGCATTCCTGAAAAAGAAGCATCCCCCCACAGGCTCCATGTGACCACATTCAGCCTATTAGGGGGCAGAGTATATTTTTAAATCAAGAAAGGTTTTCAGAGTCACTTAAGCCTATCAAAGGGCCAAGGGGCAGGGAAGATCTTACATTCCTATTCCCATAACAGAAAATTAGTCTATAACTTTCTCTGTTTTGACTCCTCCTGGTTTAGGTATCCATGTTTGTGTCACAAAAGGAATTTGGTAAGACTCCTTCTTTGCTTGTTTCTCCAAATACTTTATACCGTATTGGGATCAATTGTTTTTTTAAATGTTTGGTAGAATTTGCTTGTGAATCCATCTTTCCCTGGGGATTCTTTTTCCTTAGGAAATTCATTGATGGCTTGTTCAATTTCTTTTTATCTAAGATTGGGTTATTGAATTATTCTATTTCTTATTCCATGAATCTGGGTAAAGTATTTTTTTTGGTAGATATTCTTCCATTTCATTTAGATTGTCAGATTTATTGGCATATATATTGACTCAAAATATTAAGGCTAAATAGCTCCTAATAATTACTTTAATTTCCTCTTCATTGGTGGTGAATTCACCCCTTTCATTTTTGATACTAGTAATTTGGCTTTCTTCTTTCCTTTTTTAATTAATTAAATTAACTAATAATATATCTATTTTATTTTGATTTTTATAAAAGCAGCTTCTGGTTTAATGGATTAGGTCAATGTTTTTTTTACTTTAAATTTTACTTCCTTATAGAGTAAGATAGGTTTCTGTTTCCAACTGTGTGTTTATGTTATTTCCTCTGAGCCAGTTCTGATGAAAGTAAGGTTTCAGCTTTGCACACCCCTCCCCCCATCTTTCCCTCCATTATAATAGCTCTTTCATGCCCCTTTTATGTGAAATAATTTATCCCATTTCATCACCCCTCCCCCTCAGTGCAATCTTTTTTCTTTCTCCTTTGTTTTATTTATTTTTTTTGGGGGGGGGGTGTCATCCCACAAGAGTCACTTTATATCCATACCCTCTGTCATGTTTGTTTTTTATCCTTCACTCTTATGATCTGATGCTCTGTCTCCCTTTCCTTCCATCCATTTCCTTAATGATCTATCTTTAAGGGTAGAGTGTGAAGAAAGAAGAAAAGACAGGTAGAGAGAGAAGACAGGCAAGGAAAGGTCCTGGCAAAATGGCTGTTATTTAGAAGTTGGAGAAAGAAAAGAAGGTAGTTATGGAAGCAAATAGAGAGCCACTAAAGATGGAGGAGGACTGAAAGGGAATGTCAGGCCAGTGTCCAACCTCTCTTGTTTTACAAACAAGGAAACACTCCCAGGGAGACTAAGTATCTTCATAAGATCTGGAGTTGGAAAAGTCCTCCTGGGTCATCTAGAACAACCACCTCATTTTACAGATGAGAACGTTGAGACCCAAGAAGGCAAGTGATTTGCCCAAGGTCACACAGGTGATGGTGTTGAACCCTAGCCTCTGATTCCAGGATGAATGCTTTTTGCTTTGTGAGAGCCAGGATAGTTTATCTTCAGCATCTGGAGGGAAGAGAAAAGATTCCAAAGTAGGGAGTGGTCAGGGCTGTTTTAGGTTGTAGAGAAGTCAAGGAAAGGGATGATTGAGACATTGGACTGGGCAGAGCTCTTGGCAAAGAGAGGCCCTATTGGCACAAAATATTAAGAGAAAAAAAAGTGGCAAGCAACCAAATGGATAGAGAGGAATTCAGAAAAAATATGCTGGAAGGCCAATCACAGTTCATTAAATAAAAGAAAAAAAACGCTGCTACAAAGTGAGTGCAAAGCTAACTGGGAGGAGGGTGAGGAGGACTGATCTTTCCTCTTGGGAAATGCAATCGATTTATGCCAGGTGTCCTGTACATGGACAAGTTTGAGTTCCCTCTGGCTGTTCTGACCATGGTCCATCTCTAGACTGGGAGGGGTGGAGGTGGGGGTGGGCAGTCATTCTGATCATTTTCATAACTATACATTTTGAAACACCTTCATCCCATGGAATTATTGTGTTGAAACCAGATCCAATTTCTGATGAAACAGCCCCACTAGGCATTCCCTTGACCTTCCTCAATCTTTGTTGGCAGGAGCCAACCTGCTCTTGGCATCTTTTAAAATGGAATTTATTTTTGTACTCTCATTTTCTCTCTAAATGAGAAACAAAACAGAGAAACCTTCCTTTTGTTACACTGTGTATATAAGAAGGTGGGGAAGGAGGTAGGGAGAGGAGAACAAAGGATCAGGGAATGTAAGGGCTTTGAGGGCAGGGTCCATTTTATGTTTTTGACTTTGTACCCCCAGTTGTTAGAACAGTGCCTGGAACATAGTAAACATATAATAAATCCTCATTAATTGATTTAACAGGGGAGAGAGAGAGGGAGAGAGAGAGAGAGAGAGAGAGAGAGAGAGAGAGAGAGAGAGAGAGAGAGAGAATACTCCAACTTAATTTTTAATATATTTCTTTTTATTCCCCATGGGGAAGGTATTTCATATATCTACCTTTGGAATTCTCTCTGCCATGGTGTTATTTTGGCTTTGGGGATGCAGTGACTATGTGCTGCTGACTTGTATAAGAACACCATGGGTCTGACCCCTCCTCTTCGAGAAGGCAATTAGAAGCCATCTTTCTCTTAGTGTTTTGTCTATGGCCCAGAACCAAAACTGAGTTTACAAGGTCTAGTTTATTTCTGGGGGGCTATGGTTAACAGGGATTGAGGGGAGGCATCTTGAAGCTTCTTTCTTTTGCTTTTGCCACACACATAGCCCTCATGAAAGCACTCAGCCTAACAAGGCACTGAAAAGAGACATTCTTTAAACCTGTAAAACCCCCAAAGTCCCATCCCTGAAAGCTTTTCTTCCTTCCCCAAGAAGTTCCTTCTGCCTCTTCTCTCTCTCCCCTCCCTCCACCTCCTGTGACCTCAATGATCTTCCTCATTTACAATGCTACCCTTGGGTCAGGTTCCCTTGCTCAAGGTCAAGCCTTTTCCTCTGACTCCCAAAGTCTACATAACACATAGTCCTCTTCATTAAAGTCAGGCTTGTGCTTTCCTATTATGACTCCATCCCTTGCTGGTCCTCAGCTCTGGTTCAGGCTTGGTCCAGGAACTCCTCTTCTGGTTACTCTGTCTGATGATTATCTAGGACCTCCCCCTGCGTCATTGCTGTTCCTTTGCTGCCAGGTTACATTCCCATAGCTCCTGGGTGGGCCAAGGATTCTTCTGCCTCCAACCACCAGCATCTTTTAGGCCAAATGGTTGGGGGTGGGGAGGTGTGTGTCACACATGCACAGGCTTCTCCCTCAGAGAAATGAGGTCAAGTTTCTATGAGTATCTCCATCTAAATCACTGTTTGTCTAAACTTTGCTTCTCACCATCTGTCTTTTCTGTCTCTGATGTCACTTTGAAAAGAGACAGAGACAGAGACAGAGAGAAAGAGAGAGACAAAGACAAAGAGAGACAGAGATAGAAACAGAGAGAGAGACAGAGAGAGAGAGAGAGAGAGAGAGAGAGAGAGAGAGAGAGAGAGAGAGAGGGAGGGAGGGAGAGAGAGAGAGAGAGAGAGGATGAGAGACAGAGACAGAGACAGAAAGAATGTTGGTAGCATATGTATCTTGGAAGAGGGCAGAGCTCTTACTGGTGCTGATTATTCTCTTCTAAGCAGTTCGTTCCTTCAGTGGTTAGGTCTTTATTTAGCCTCTCCCCTCCTCATTTGCTAGTTTAGTTCAGGTCGTCCTCCTGAAAACCTTCCATTCAGCAGCCGTAGATGCCTCTGCCAACACTAAGAGATTTTCCCCTCATTGGTCTCAGTTCTGTTGTTGTATGATGTCTTCTTGAATACCTGCTGAGGGCACAGTGACAAACACAGGTGTTCATTATGTCCATATCTCAGCTAATGTTTCAGCTTGGAATCTCCAAAGTTTTCACCAGAAGTGATGAAATTCCACTGTATATATCTCAGAAACTCAAAGTAACCTCGGGTTTTTTAAAGTTTCTTTTCCTTTCCTTAAAAAAAATAAATTTGTTGCTGTCCTTTGTTTTTATAGCAGTCATTTAGAGATAAAATAGCTACTCCTACTTCCTCATTAAAGGAAATAAAGACAACTACACAAAACCAATGACATGGGGCACCCAGTTTAACAATGTATACAATATTCTGAACCCATAGTCCCCACCTTTCTAACAAAACAGTGGCCCCAAATCCATCTTTATAATTATACTTCTTTCAGCTTGTGTGTTATATTGTGTTGTATACACTGTTGTAGTTCTTTAACTCTAACCTAGAGGTAATAATAGTAGCTACTTCCCAGAGTTTTTATGAGGATTGAAGGAGATCATATTTTATAAAGCACTTAGCACCCTGGCACACTGTAGGCACTACATAAATGCTATGGATTAATAACAGCAACAATAAGGGCAGGAGCCTTAGTTCTGTGAAGTTGGGGAGAACGTGATTTTTTGGAAAGTGTACTGGGATGAGGACAGTCCTGTAACAAGACTACTTTATCTGGCTCTGTAACCTTGGGCAAGGCTCTGTGCCTAATTTTCTGCATCTGTAAAATGGGCTGGATTCAACTGATCTGAGGTTCTGGGAACATCTAGAAAAAGAAATGGGGATCCCGAAGAACAGATGGTGGCAGCTCCACCTCATCTTCACTTTTTGGACAGGTGGCTAGACTGGTAGATGCGGGTGGAGGACACAGTAGATTGGGTTTACTTTGGTACTAGCAACATGCTAAAGTTGCTTTTTATGGCTATAGATAAGCTTGAGAGATCGGCACAATGAGAGGAATCCAGGATTAGTTGAGTGAATGGATCCAAAGTGGATGTCTCTGTCAGTCTGCTTATTTATGCAATGTTCCAAGAAGCAACATTTGAACATTTTTTTAAATCATGGGTAAAGACATCAATGACAAATGGATCAAACTTGGAGATGACACAAAGCTAGCTAGTATTACAGACTCAGGTTCCTAAATTAAGAACAGGAGGTTTTTAATAGGCTAGAATGCTGGGCCAAGTCTAGTAAATGAATTTGTTAGAGATAAATGTAATTTCTTACACTAAGGTTCAAGAAAACAACTTTCCCACCACAAGATGGTTCATGTGGCTAGATAAACTTTCTGTGCCTGTTTCTTCACCTGGAAAATGAGAAGGGTAGACCACCTGTTTAGTGAGGTTCCTCCCAGCTTTATAGTTGAATTTCATTTTGAGGCTGGATTGGTTAAGAAACTGTCCAACAATGCCACTTCCCTTTCTATGATGCTCCTGCCTTAAGTAATCACTAAAATATTATTGTGGTCTAAATCAAAGGTCTTTTGTGTCAGCTAAAATGTATAAACTCTTCAGAATAATGTTTTTAAATAGATAAAATAAAACACATTGAATTACAAAGGAAAACAAAGGCGAGTGAAAATAAAGATGTAATTTTTTTTTTTCCGTCTTTGGAAGTCCTTGGGTGGTCCAAGGACCTCTGGTTAAGAAGCCTTCCTCTAAATCCTATTATATTTCTGCCTAGATCCTGCTAAGGTAAAGGGGCTACATCTGTGGCAACTCTGCCCTCGGAACCATGCCTGGTACCGCCTTTGCTTACCTTGCAGGGTGGGCTTGAGGAGTGGGAAGATGCTCCATGCCTGCCAGAGTATACCAGAATATAGGGATGTTTACAAAAAACATGCCAGGGATTTCAGTATCTTCCCCTGGTCTGGGTTCTCCCTGCCAGTGTTGTCCCTTTCCAGGGCTGTTTCACTTCATTAACATAAACATGCACTGTATTTACACCATTTTTAAACTACTCCACTATCAGATTGTTTGGCCTCCTCTGGAGTGGTTACTGTCTATTATGTAAACAGATCATTGCTACAATTTATATAACTTGCATTATTTACCCAATAGACTGTGTAACTGCTCCAGATGAGCCGTTCGTGGCTGTCATGTGGTGAAAATCCATCTTCAGGCACTTTTGAAAACATGAGTCACTTTAGTCTTTTGTGTAAATCTCTCGCTAAGGAAATTTACAAAATGCATATTATCCTTTCAATGGCTTCTAATGCCTGCCTAGCAGGGCTGAAAGATTATTGCTTTGGGTTAATGCACTGGAAGAAAATGGAGCCTTTAGAAATGTTCCATGAATGCCAAAAAGAGGAGAAACAATGCTCAACCCAGCTTGGTTGGGTGGATTTGACTCAAGCCCAATCTTAGGGGCCTCAACTCCTACTCATAAATACCCAAGGACTCACCACATGATGACAGATATGTGACCAGAGTGTGTTAGCATGTCGGATCCTACATTCAAACCCTAATCATTGATTTTTTTTTTTTAGCATCTATTACATGCAAGAGAAGACACTAGATACGATTGGCTGAGAGACCTTTCAGTCCTTGTGTGGCATATGTAAGAAAGACATGACTTCATATTTTTAAATAGTATTTTATTTTTTCCAATTACAAGTAAGGACAATTTTCAACATTATTATTACTTTTTTTTTCTTTTTGGAGGGGGAAGGCAGGGCAATCAGGGTTAAGTGACTTGCCCAAGGTCACACCACTAGTAATTGTAATCAAGTGTCTGAGGCCAGATTTGAACTCGGGTCCTCCTGACTCCAGGGCTGGTGCTCTATTCACTGTGCCACCTAGCCAGCCCTCAACATTCATTTTAAAAATAAGATATTGTATCCCAAATTTTTCTCCCTTTCTCCCCTCCTCCCTTTCCACACCCCCCTTCCTAGAGTGGTGACAATCTGAGATAGGTCATTCATGTACAATCACATAAAGCATATTCCACATTATGGCTTCATATTATTGAAATGCCGAGAGAAGTGATAGAGAGGCAAGCTCTGAATTTTGAATGGTAGACTAGAGATTTCCCTGGGGGCACATATACCTGAAGAAGGCAGCCTTTACCATATCCCTGACTTCCAGTGCTGACAATCACAGAGAGTGTTAAGAAGCCTCCCCCAAGACCATTTTCTCTTTGGGAACCAGGATCTTTATCTTACTTCCAGCTGGAGAGAACATTTACTCTTGTGTATTCTTTAGTCTTGTCTGATCTTCATAACCTTCAATTTCTATTTACTGCTTGCTTTGATAAAGAGGCTTACTAGATATTCTTGATGGGGTTTTGTGTAACTAGAGTTTGGTGGAAGAGAACTAAGCTGTCAAGAGTCAGCTAAGCATTAGCCTCCTCTTGGGACCAATCAGTTAAAGTGTCTTTTATTCTGAACCTGTTGCACCCCCAGATATGAGATCTTAGATGTGTAGTAGACAAAAATAATTGCAGCCCCATCACTCTCTTAGAGACAGGAATGTGAAAGAGATTGCTTAGCAAGGGTTCTGATTCTTGTTCCTCATGCACTACTATACCAGTTATGCTATAGGCATGCCCCGTCTCTTGTTCCTTAAAGCAAAGGTGGAAATCCCACTTTTCCCTGGTCATGGGGTGGACCAGATTTCAGATCAGGCATTTTTCCATACCGCACATGGACCAAAAGAATTTATCGTTACAAGATGCCAATCATATGTTTTCTCTGCATACAGTTATGTATTTTATCACGTGCAATACCCCCAGTAAGATCTGCAACACTATAACTCAGTCACTCTTATCAACGCACCTTTGAATCAAACTCATACACACTGGGCAATCATGTCCTTTTGGCTCTACTTAACACAGTGAATAAAGCTCTGGGACTGGAGTCAGGAAGACCTGAGTTCAAATTTGGCCTCAGGCACTTACTAGTGTGTGACCTTGGGCAAGTCTCTTAACCCTGTTCATCTCAGTTTCCTCAACTGTAAGATTAGCATAACCCTGTTTACAGTTCTAATAAGGATAGTTGACACTTTTATAGTGCCACAAGGTTGGAATGATCTTATTGGACCTTCACAGCAGCTCTTCAAGGGGGCATTACAAGTATTATTAGTCTCATTTCACTGATGAGGAGACGGAGGTCAAGGGGCTTGCCAGGGGTCACAGAGTATGTAGGGCTCTTTTCCTGTGATGGGCATCAGCTGCCTTACAATACCTACTTCACAAGGGTGTAGAGAGAATGTGTGGTGAAACTTGAGTGATTACTGGCATGGCAGCTGTTGTTTTGAATGGCTATCATTTGTTGTGAAAGAGCAACTGAGCGGATGGTGTCTTCTGGGCTAATGGGAAATATTGCAGAACGTTGAGACATCCCCTCCCCCAGGTCAGGGGGGATCATGGCAGGTCAAAGATTTAGAGCTAGAAGCAACCCAACCGCCTCATGTTACAGGTGCCAGGTCACCATGATCGTAAGTGGCAGAGCCAGGATTCAAGCCCAGGTAACTCGAAATCCCTAGGTTTTGTTTTTTATTTTATTTTTATTGTGCCATATTGGAGTCTGAAAGAAGGCAGGGACAAGTATAAGCCCAGACCCAAAGTCTCCCAGGATGGGACTTCTCTTCATTGGTGGAGATCAGCGCCTATTCTTGTATAAGGTTGGGTCAGAACTATCAAGAGAAGAAGAGAGGTTTTCATTCTCTTCATCCTTGGGGATCTTTGGGTTTTGATAATTTCTGGATTCTGGATTCAAGAGAGAAGGTGAAGGAGCCAGTTCCACTTTGGGTTACTGAAGACTTGGAAAGAAGGTGGCACGGGAGGATCTGGTAGCCTCTATGGTGTTTCTATATCCAACTTGCCACTCTGCAGATGTTGGGGAGTTTCCCCTTGGGTGAGATCTAGGATTTTCTCTTGGTTGAGCTAAGTTACCTCACTCCCAGCAGGAGAGCTCGTTCATTCTGCATCATCTGGTATACATTAGCTTATGTCTACTTTCTGTGATTTCAGTTTTTTTTTTTTGCTATCGATTTGGGTAAATGGGTTTCTTGGCTAGCTGCTATGTGTCTTCACTGTAAAATGGATACTTTGTGGGAAAGGTGTCAAGTCTTGGATATAAAGCTGGGGGACCTGCTTCCCTCACCAATGAATCAGTGATCAGAAGTTAGGCTGAACCTGAAAAACTACATCTCTTAGACTAATAGTTAAGAGCAGAAGATATAATTCTAGCATGGCACCCCTTTCTCTGAGGAAAGCAGAGTGGCCAAATTGTTGGTCTCAACCTCCTGGAAGGAGGAAAACCTCCCTTTGAGATGGGGGCGGGGGAGAAGAGGCTAGAGACTTCTCTAATGCCCCCTGTCAAGCCACGCAATGACACTTCTATGCTACATGGGAGGGGACAACCTTCGAAATACAAGCATTTATTAAGTGCCTACTATGTGCAAGCATTTAATTAAAATAAATAAATTAAAATCTAATTAAACAAATTAAATATGTGCAAGCACTGTGCTAAGAACTTTGCAAAGATTATTGCATTTGATCCTCACAACAACCCTGGGAGGTAGGTGTTATTATCATCTCTATTTCACAGTTGAGGAAACTGAGGCTCACAAGTAAAATGACTTGTCAGAGTCACTCACTCTAAGTGATTGAGACAGGATTTGAACTCAGGTCTCCCCAACTTCAGGTTCAATATAAATTCTAGTCCAATCTTGCTGCAAATCAATACTGTGTACTTTTTCTTATATAGTCATTTAGAAAATTTGAAGACTGAAATGAAGGCCATTTTTCTTTGTAATATTTGCTTAGTGAATTGTACCTATATTTATTCCTGTATAAAACTTTGCCAAAGAGAATCTGACCAAGATGGAGGGGAGGAGGTAAAAACTTTTCTTAATGGTGTCTGAGTGACTGGTGACAGACAGAATCAACACACGCACACTCCTCATAAGACGTTGAAATAGCACCAAATGATGAATAAGACACATACAATATTGAAAACCAAACCTCTTCCACATTTCCATGCTTCTCCAGAGTTTAATTTAAACCAGCCCCTCATCCTTATGAGAAAGTGCCCTTACAGGGCTCCAGCACCTGAAAACAATACCTCAGTCTTGAATTGGATGCTCAGCTCAGTGGCATTTAGAAATGGGAAATGAGAATGAATGACAAGCAAGATGGAAGAACAAGAAAAAATATTCATATCTTCCTTCTCCCTGGCACCCAATTATGTCCCACAGGGAAAGCTGAAATTGCTTTTCTTTGGCTGCTGATGGGGTCTGCATTGGTAAGTCATTGAGAAAAGAAATAGGAGTTTCTAGATCCCTATAATTATGGAACTAAACAACAATTGGGAGATTTCATGGGCCTTCCTATTTACTTTTCCCTCCCAATGACAAATAGGACAAAAAGGGGAAGTGTCCAGGAGGGACTTTTTATTCAAAGTTCCATCAACACCATTCTCTTCATCACCATTCCTCAGAAAGACACTACCCCAGAAACATCCCTCTGTTATCTTAATTGTGTTAATTAGCTTATTAAACATCCAGGTATTATTTGGTGGAAAATCAGCTTTTGACCATTCCTCTGCTGGTAGTTTACAGAGGAAGACCAGCCACTTCCCGTCTTCCCCAGCTCATTGTAGGTGGGCCTTGGTCACAGTTAGAGGGAAGAAGAGCTGAGCAAGGCACGGGGTAGCAGGAGTTTTTGATTAAGTGTTGAAAGTTCTGTCTCCTGAGTAAGCCCCAGCTAGAAATTCTTTAATCTGTGGATAAAAACAGTGGGGGAGGGAGATCAGTTGTTGTTCAGTCATGTCTGACTCTTCTTGACCTTATTTGGGTTTTTTTTGGCAAAGACACTGAAGCAGTTTGCCATTTCCTTCTCTGGCTTATTTTACAAATGAGGAAACTGAGAAACAGGGTGAAAGTGATTTCCCCAGAGTCACATGGCTAGTTTGTATCTCAGGGCAAATTTGAACTCAGGTTTTTCTAACTCCAGGTCCAGTGCTCTATTGACCACACCACCCAACTGCCTTCTCCTACCCTAACTTCCTTCAAATTTATGGATGGAGTAGCCCCCGAGTAGCCTGCAAAACTCCTGTTTGTGGCAGATTAAAATATAATTGAGAACTGATTAACAAAATAAATACAAATACAATACAATGTAGAAAAGCAAGGATTTGAAACAAGGTCCCTTGACTCCAGAAAACGTGCCCTGACCTCTAACAATATGGTAGTATACTGATATATTCACTGTCAGACCCAGTGTGAATCCCCAAGAAGGGAATGATCTCTTACAGATTGTACTTCTTGGCTTAGAATTCAGTCTGTTCATCTTGGATGCATTTGAAAATGAATGATAGGCTTGCACCGTTTTCTGTGGATGGCCAACCTTCTTTGAAACCACAGACTTCTGTTGGGGGTGAGTTTTGACCTGTTTGGGAGAGCCCAGTTAGTAAGGGCCCCAGGACAGAGGGGAGATCGAGTGAGCTCACTCTTTGAGGAATTTAATACTGGGGAGTGGCTTCTCCTGCTACTCCCTGAGGTGTGGTCTGAAGAGATTTTCTCTGGCTTCCCAGCCCAGGCTTCGGAGAGATCAAATAACCGTGATTCATGGTGTTGTCATAGAAAAGAGTGTGGAGTTATCTGATAGAGTAGGCCTAATGTAACCAATGGCTTAACCACATGTAGCCTGGACCGAATGCTGCTGGTGAGAGGAACCAGACAAAGCTGTGCTACAGTATTGAATCAATCTAAGAGCTTCCCCCTGTTTCCTGAGAATTGGAAGGTCCCATGGCTAGAGAGAAGTGAATGATCCTAGCTTCTTTCCAAGGGGATGACCTTTGAAAACAATAAAAAACAAACATGGTGAGAAGGATGGATGCATAACTGTGCCAGCTCTATCCTAGCTCCCAGACCTTCTTACCTGTCTCCCCTCTTCCCCTCCTTTGAATCCAGCCTGTATCTTTGTTATTGTTCACTCCCCACCTTTCTTTTTTCATCTTTATTCGTCTCTCTTGCTTCCAAAATCCATTTCCCAGGCCACCTCCATTCTGTCTGTTTCCCTTTCTCTGCACAGTCTAAGCCCTTTGTAGAAAGCACAAACCCAGAGCAATGAAGATAGAAAGTAGGTGAGAGGTTAAGGGTACCTATAGGTATGCAGATAATGATCTGTTCCAAGCCTGCTAGGTGCCGTGCACCATGTGAACCCAAGAGTATTCCGTACTTAGCATCATCATGGGATTAGAGGATTTAGAACTAAAAGGAACCTTAGTGACTATTGTCCAATCCCGTCCCAACAAGGTAAAGGGGCCTGGGAAGGGGGCAAGGAATAACTTGTCTGGTATCATATAGATAGGACCCAGATTTGAAGCAGTCTTCTAACTCCAGATCCATCCATGAACAATAACAGCTGGCTTTTATAGTGTACTCAATTAATTGAAATGTGGAGTCTAAAGATGTGGATGACCTGGTCTCGATGGCTTGTTGTTAAGCAGGAGAGAGAGCCTGGGCTCAGAAAACCTGGTTCTTTCTAGTCCTGCTCTGGCCCTACCCAGTTTTGTAGATTTGGGCAAGGCTCTTGACCTCTCTAAGCCTTTGGTGTGCTGTGAGGCTCCAGTGAGATCATGTACTTGAGAGCCCTTTGTAAGCCACAAAACCCCATCTATCTCCTGTTGGGGTCAAAGAGAAACAGAGAGGCTGCAGTGGATCAGGCCTTCCACTTGTCCTCCCTCAAGGCTGAGGTTTTCAGAAAGAATGAACTCATTGTCATTTCTCTCCATCAGTTTTAGTCTAGCAATTTATCAGATACAAAAGGAGCTTGGATAGCAGCTGGGAGGATAGTTTTCTGATTCTGAATGGAGGAGGGGAAATATCTTGATGATGTAGTTTGCCTTCTTCGTCTACTTTCCTCCATCTTACTCATAGTGGGGTGGCAGGAGGGGGTTGCTGTTCTTCCTCCCCCAGTGTTCTAGGGGTGACTCTGAAGGCTCTTTCTTCCTTCCTTCTTTCCTTCCTTCCTTCCTTCCTTCCTTCCTTCCTTCCTTCCTTCCTTCCTTTCTCTCTCCTTCCTTTCTTCTTTCTTTCTTTCTTTCTTTCTTTCTTTCTTTCTTTCTTTCTTTCTTTCTTTCTTTCTTTCTTTCTTTCTTTCTTTCTTTCTTTCTTTCTTTCTTTTAGTGTTGCTAGAAAGTCCCCACCCATTGTACTCCACAGTCAGGCAGATAGAGCTTGAACAGTTGGTGCAAAAAAAATATTCTGCCTTCCCACACAAAAAAAAGTCTGTGACATACTCTCACACAAGTCCCTTCTCATACTGAATCCAGGGAAAGTAGAAGCTTTGAAAGCCCAGGTAGCCTCCTGCTGATTGGAAGTCTCTTTTTTCTCCCCTTTGTGGAGTCCTGGAGAAGCTTCCCTCATTTTACTATTCAAATTTAATTTATATCACTCTACAGAGGGACCTAGGATTTGTCCATACTGTATATTTTATTGGATTTATAATTCAATGAAAGACATCAGAGTAAAAGACATCTTGTTAGTTCTATTTGCTTCATTATGCTATATCCCTCTTCCACTGGGATCATTGCAATAGAACTGGAAGGAACCCTGGATATCACTTAGTCTAACTTTCTCATCCCAGTAATGAACAGCAGGCTGCGCTTGGCCAAGCACTTTGGCATATTTATCTCATTTGTCCTTCACAACCACTATGATGAGATCGGGGCTATTATTCTCCCCATTTTACAGATTAATAAAAAGGAGACTGAGAGATGTTGAATGACTTGCCCAGGACCCCAAAGTAAGTGAGTATCTGAAACAGGACTCCAAATGGCACTCTGCATTCACTAAGCCAAGATGCCTCCTTTAACAAATGAAGAAACAGAGAAATTGCCCTGTCCAGGAGCTCATAGGTAGTCCCAGAGCTAAGACTTGAAAAAGTACTGAGCTGGGAATCCGAAGACTTGGGTTCATCCTCCCTTGCTATCCCATAACGTGGTCGTTGCCGAAGAGGATTCGACATTAGGGAAGAGAGTTGTGGATGAACGGGGTCAGTCCACTGCAGCCTCAGAGAAGTTTGTTGTTCAGTTGTGTCTGACTCTCCGTGGCCCCACTGGGGGTTTTCTTGTCAAAGATACTGGCATGGTCTGCCATTTCCTTCTCTAGCTCATTTTACAGATAAGGAAACCGAGGCATGCAAAGTTAAGTGAGTCATACAACTGGTAAGTGTCTGAGGCTGGATTTGAACTCATGGAGACGGGTCTTCTGACTCTGGGTCCAGCGCTCTGTGCACTATCGAGCCCCTAGCTGCCCTAGAGAGTAACCCAGAGAGGGTTACTCTTGATCTCAATGAACCAGTGTTGTCCTTTCTCCTCGCATATGGTAGGCACCGACTGCATGTTTGTTGATTGAATGAATGCATGTGTGGGAGCGGAGGAGGGCCTTCCCAGATGTGTTCGATGATGGGAAATAGGAAAGAACCCAGCTGTGAGCAAGTTACTAATGGACTTCTTAGGGCCAAGTGGGGGCGGGGCCAGAGATTTCACCCCTTGTGGAGCAGGAAAGTTGACACTCTTTATAAAGCACTTGTTCTGTTAAAAAGAAAATGATTTCATTTGAGCCGGAGTGGAAAACAGTTTCCCAAAGTCCCTCCCTTTCCAAAGCCCTTTTACTCAATAATTGAACAGCTGCTGTTCTGCGTGCTTATTAAAAAGCAACACTAAGAATTCCTCGTGTGAGAACTAAGCAGCGCTGGGGAGGCCTGGGCTGAGCCAGCGTCGAGATCCAAAACTTACACCTCCAATTTACAGGCAAAGCAGCAAGCACTTCCCTTCCAGGGGGGGCGGGCTTGCACCAGATCGTAGATTCAGAATTGAAAACGACCCCAGAGGCCACTGCAGTCCAACCCCGTTATTCTACAGAAGAGGAAACTGAGGCCCGCAGAATCCAGGGACTTGCTCTGAGTCCTGCAGAAAGCATTCGCCAGGATTCTAGCCCACATCCTTTGGCACCGAGCCCAGCACACTGTGCACTGAATGATGCCGCTGCCTTTCACCTTCCTCCTCCGGGCCCCTTCTCTCTCTCCCTGCTCGTTTTCACCCCTCCCTCTCCTACTGAAATAGGGCGACGGCTGCTGATTGAAAATCTGCTCTAAGTTGTTCGTTGCTTTAGTTTAGACACGTTCCATTCTTCCACTCGTCTTTTCAAAGTGTAAACAGCTCTCAGTGGGGTTAATGAATGAAATCTGTAATTCCTCAGGATGATTGTTAGTTAGTTTGTCTGATACTCTCCTTTTGACAAGAGAACATTAGGGCATCACAGGATCTTGGTGTTGGATGGACCCTCAGAGCTCATAACCTGGCCCCCTCCCACCTTTCCTGGCTTTTTATACCTTGCACGCTGACCTTTTCTCTTCCATGCAGTGACACTGGCCTTCTGGCTGTTCTAAAAACAAGACCCTCGGTTTCTCAGCTCCGGGCTTGTTCTCTGGCTGTATGCTTGGAACATTCTCCCTCCTCGGATCCAACTACTGACCTCCCTGGCTTCAGGTCCCAAATAAAACCCTACCTTCTGCAGGAAGCATTTCCCAACCTTTCTGAATTCTTGTGCCCTCCCTCTGTTTATCTTGTGTATTGCTTACTGTGTGTGTGTGTGTGTGTGCGAGCGCTCTCGCGCTCATATACATACACACACACACACACACACACACACATATATATATATATATTTGTATGTTCCCCTCCCCCATTAGATGTATGTTTCTTGAGGGCAGGGGCTGTCTTTTGCCTTTCTTTGTAGCCCCTAGTGCTTAGCATGGTGCCCGGTACATAGTAGGAGCTTAACCAATGTTTATTAATGGATTGATCAAATCCAATTATTCAACCAACAAGCATTTTTGAAGCACAAACTGACTAGTCACTAGGGATGCATTTTAAAAAATCTTTTGCTCTCTGTATTTCTCTGTTCTCGGTTTCCTTTGGGATCAATCCTCATGTTTATTTTATGCATTTAAAAGCAAGATTCTGAGAAGGGCTGCACACAGGTTAGCCAGATTGTCAAAGGGGCCTAGGGAATAAAAAAAAAATAAATAAGGTTAGGAATCCCTGAAGGTAATTTGGAGGGTGGGGTGATAAGTGAAGGCTTCCCATGGGATGAGGCATCAGAGCTGAGCTTTGCTGGACCTGAGTTCAGACCTCCATCCTGTGTCCGGGTCAAGAATCCTCTCTATAAAGTGGACATACTTTTGCTTGGGAGCAGGCCCCTGACACTGGAGGTGGGTTGTTTCACACTGGGACAGTTCAACTTTTTAGGAAGTCTTTCCCGATGTTAAGCCCAAGTTTGCCTTCTGGGGCCAAGAAGGACAAAGTAATCAATACAGCAGACCAGAAAACCCTCTAACTGTATTAATGGATAGGAGAAAGAAGCACAAGTCATGTGTAATTTGTACAATGGGTGATACCTTAAATTATGGAAGCTATTTCTATACATCGCGGATATAGGGACATGTCAATATTTTCTTAAATTGTGAAAGGCTATGCCCTACATGCTTCTTGTTGTTCAGACATGTCTGACTCTGTGACCCCATTTGGGGTTTTCTTGACAGAGATACTGGAGTGGTTTACCATTTCCTTCTCCAGCTCATTTTACAGAAAACTGAGGCAAACAGGGTGAAGTGACTTGCCCAGGGTCACACAGGTAGTAAGGTCACATTTGAACTCGGGAAGATGAGACTTCTTGACTCCAGGCCTGTTCCTCTGTGCTCTGTGGCACCACCTAGTGCTCCTTGGGACATTTACTAGCTGCATAAAGACCTTACCAAGGTGTCCCACTGCACCCTGGACCACCATCACCACCAACAACAACATGTAATCCTGTGCAAGTCCCCCAGGCCTGGAATGAGCTCCCATTTCATTTCTTTCTCCTGGCTTCCTTCACATGCAAGCTAAAAACCCCACTTTTAAGTAAGACGCCTTTCTCCATCTCCCCCTTAGTTCTAGGGCTTTCTCTTTGTTGATTATCTCTAGTTTACTCTGTGTAAAGCTTGTTTGTTCATAGCTGTTTGCATATTGTCTCTTCCATTAGACTGGGAGCTCCTCCAGGGCAGGGGCTGACTTCTCTTCCCTACTTCTCTTTTGATCCCCAGCATACTAGCACTATGTCTGGCCCATAGTAGGTGGTGAATGTTTATTAACTGACCATCTCACTGAACTTTAGGCAACTCTCCCAGACTTATTGACTAAGTTATTTATGGAATTCCCACACAGAGGAAATCACAGCTTATTGAAAAGTCTGGAGCACCCCTTCACTTCATAGTCAAAAAATACCAAAGACCACCCTGACCCAAAAAAGTTTCCAGGACCACCCAGGACCTCTCTGGAGTTTGCTGTAGGACCAGTACACCTTTCAGAAAAGCACATCAATTGTAGTTATTTTGAATGTGTCTATTCACCTATAAGTTGTATTTCCCTTTAGGATGTAAACCTCTTGAGAGTAGGGACTATTTTTGCATTTTCTTTGTATTCTGTTGTTGTTTCAGTGATTTCAGTCATGTCTGACTCTTTGTGATTTGGGTTTTCTTGGGTAGTGGAATGGTGGTTTGCCATTTCCTTTTCCATCTCATTTTCCAGATGAGGAAGTTAAGACAGTGCTAAATGGCTTGCCCAGGGTAACATATCTAATAAGTATCTGAGGCTGGATTTGGACTCAATGACTCCTGGACTCCTGACTCCAGGCCTGAGGCTCTATTTACTTTTCCATCTAGCTTCCCTTTTCTTTGTATCCTCAGGGATTAATTGAGTGCTTGACAAATAGAAAGCGCTCTAGGAAAATACTTGTTAATTGATGGATAGAAGGAAGGGCCAGAGAAAGCAGGTATTTCCTATTCCCAGAGTCAGATACACTCTTTCTAATTTTTTCTCTCCTTTCCTTCCTTCTCTCTTTCCTTCCTTCCTCCCTCCCTTCCTCCCTTCCTTCCTCCCTTTCCCTCCTTCCTTTGCCTTCCTTCCTCCCTCCCTCCCTTTCCTTCCTTCCTTCCTGCTCCCTCTCTCCTTCCCTCCCTCTCTTCTCTCTCCCTCTCTCTCTCTGACTGTCTCTCATCGACATTTGTATTTGTAACGTCTCAACATATATATATATATATATATATATATATATGTATATATATATATTCATAATTTTCTGGAATAGTCACAATTTCAAGAAGAAAAATGTATTATTTCTAAAGGGAAAATCTTTTGTTGACTTTCTTTGCATCTCCAGAAGTTAGCAAAATGCCTGGAATGTAGTAGGTGCTTGATAAATGCCAGCTGTGTGACATTTTGGTTGGGAAAATAACGTCACCATCCTGGCACATGTTGGTGTATCCCTTGACTCCTTACTATAATGAAGCAAATGTAGCCAGCACTTAATAAGCACCTTCAGAGATGAGGATACCAGGCACCCCCTCAGGGCCTTCACGGTTGGGCACCAGCTGGCCGATGCTCCCTCTCACATTTCACACTCCAGAGAAGCTCCTGTATTTGCTCTCCCTTCGGCCCAGCCACCTATCTCTCATCTCCATGCTTTTGTGCTGTCTTTACCCGGGGCCTGGAGTGCATTCTGTTCTTGTCTTTACTTCTTAGGATCCTTGTTGTTGTTGGGTCCTTCAGGTGTGCTCAGCTCTTGGTGACTCTGTGAACCATAGCACTCCTGGGCCTCCCATTCTCTACTCTTTCCTGAAGTCTTTCCAAGCTCATGTTTGTTTCTTTTTTTTTATTTAAACAAATGCTTTATTAACTCCTGTTTTACATCATTCATTTCCGCCAGATTTTGAGTTACAATTTTTTTCCCCATTTTTCCCCTACCCACCCTCCCAGAATAGCAGTCCCACAAGATATTGCTTCCTCCATCCTGCTCTCTCCCATATCTTCTCCCTTACCCCCTTCAATTTTTCCATTAGAGCAAGGTGAATCCCTGTGCCCTGATGCCTATACATCTTATCTCCCAATTACATGCAAAAGAGTATTAATAATAGTGTTTATATATATTTGAAACATTTAATTTTAAGACCTTGAATTTCAGATCCATTCCCTTCCTCCCTTGTCACCCATTCCCTCTGGGAAGATAAGTAATTCAGTATATGTTGTACATGTATAGCTATGCAAAACATTACCATAGTAGATATATTGTACAAGACTGCTTATAATTCCCTCCCACTCATCCCACCCCCCACCTGGTCCATTCCCTACTTGATCCTGTCCCTCTTCTATAGTGGGTACTTCCAACCTCCCCTCCCCCCAAGGATGCCCTCCCATCCATCATCCCTCCTCTCATCCCCCTTCCCCCTATTCTGCTGCAGGTTGAGATATCCCATTTAGTATGTATGTCATTCTCTCCCTGAACCAAATTCAATGAGAATGTGGTTCTGCCTTTTTGCCTTCCTATTCTCCCCCTCCCTTGCAACCACTTCCCCTTGCTTCTTCTACATGAGATAGTTTACCCTACCCTGTCTCTCCCCATCTCCTCTTGCCACTTTCCTCTCTCACCTCATAATTTCACCCCTTAAGTATCATCCCTTCCCAACAAATTCAG
>WOXC01003853.1:0-83735 GCA_011680675.1 Gymnobelideus leadbeateri | reverse complement strand
AACAAGGAACCCATTGGGACCATACAATAAGCTCCAGCAATGATTGCAGATCACCCTTGGTGAGGTCAAGGGAATAAATGAATTCCCAGTAAGATAGTGGGTCAGCAGACTGAGGAGACATTGTGGATTCTGCCCACTGGACAGTTTGCCTATAGGCTGATAGGAAAGAAAGTGACTAGAATCAGAAGGGAGGAGGTGGGCTGGTGGTAAGGAGAGCCCTAGGCTCTGGCCTTCCCCCTTCTTCACTTTATTTCCACAGGTAACACTGGACATTAGATGGGGACTAGTTGGGATGCTCTAACTATTCATTTTGTTCGTGTTGACCTGTTTGATTCTCTACTTTACTTTCAATCCTGGCCATCACCCATACAGTGAAGGCAGCCAGATCTAGGAGCACCATGGAAGTGGTCCTGCTTTTTGAAGGGACTTTCTTGGTGGTTTATTTTTTTCCCAAGATATAGCTTTGGGAAGCCAGTGGTACTCAAATCCTTCCTGCATCTAGCTTAGCAAAGAATAGTGGCAGCAATTTGCTTCAGCAACTGATAGCTATCACCCAGCTCCAAAAAACACCTGCTGGGCATATCAGAAATGCCTTCTACATCATCCCCTCTGAAAGATAGGTACAGAAATAATCACGTGTGCTACAATGCACTCAGTACCAGATTACTATTTCCCCACTGTCTGCCTTTTTTTTTTTTTAAGCAATTGGGGTTAAGTAACTTGCTCAAGGTTACACGGCTAGTCATTATTTATGCGTGGGTGCTCATTTTCTGAGGCCGGATCTGATCTCGGGTCATCCCAACCGAGGCCGACGCTCTTACTCACTGCGCCACCTAGCCGCCCCTTTAGGGCAATTGGGGTTAAGTAACTTGCCCAAGGTTACACGGCTAGGTTTTTTTTTTGTTTTTTTTTTTTTTTGTATGGATTAAGTGTCAGAGGCCGGCTCCGAACTCAGGTCCTTCTGATTCCAGGGCCGGCGCTCTATTCACTGCGCCACCTAGCCGCCCCAACTGTCTGCCTTTTTGAGATCTTAGACAAGAGCACTTTAATCTGTATAATGGAATTGCGTTGGGGGCAATGATTGTGAGCTATTGAAAAATGGTTTTTACTCCCTATTTCAGTCTCTTGCTGGAATGGTGCTGTTAGGGTTAATTTTGTTTTTCCTTTTTGGAGGGCAATTGGGGTTGAGTGACTTGCCCAAAGTCACACAGCTAGTAAGTATGTCAAGTGTCTGAGGCTGTATTTGAACTCAGGTCCTCCTGACTCCAGGGCCAGTTCTCTATTCACTGCACCACCTAGCCACCCTCTGGGGTTATATTTTCTAATTCCTTTTCCTACTTCCCTGATCTGTATTCCTCCTTCCTTATCAGGTAATTTAGAAAATACTTTCATTTTACTGGCTCTGTAGATAGCACGGTTCTTTCCTACTGGCATTCTGCTGGCTGGTTGTCTGAAATAACACATAGAGTTAAACTCTGAGTGTCTTGGGTTTTTGGCTGGAGCAGGGATAGTCCCTGTCACATGACACCCACTGCAGACTTGGAGGTCACACACTGAGACTATCCCTGTTAGCAGCTATTTTTATCTTTCCCTTGAAAGTAGTAATAAAGTTTGTTAATGCTCTTTCTGTGTGAGATGACGCTTTTTATCTAGACTCCCTTGCACTACACACACTAATCACTTTAAGCCATAAGACATATTTATTTTCCATTTTAACAATAATAGGCAGCTCGCTAGTAGCAGTTACACAGCTACTTTTCCATCGGTTCCATCACTTTTCCTAGAAAGAGAATGCTTCGAGTGGCTTTATCCAAAATCATCACCAGGAAGGGCCTATTGAAGACAATCAGAGCACCTGGGTGAACTGAAGCTGACCGGAATTCTACCCTTAACTCCGTAGTAGCTGCAGCCTCGGTCCCCTTTTCTCCAACATCTAACACAGCTTTGTGAACCACCTGTCAAGGTAAAGCAAGTATTATGGTGTCAGCTATTACTACAGCCTTCATCCAACTTCACCTGCCTTTCCCCCTGACCCCACAAAGAGCAATACCCCATGGACAAGTTCCTCATTCTTACCAATAAGCTAAACATCAGAATAAGTTAAGGATATAAAGAGGGCACTGGAATTTGAATCAGAATATCTCGGTTTAAAGGATTGTATGTTTAGAGCTATAAGGGGCCACAGAGACCATTGAGTTTAACTCCTTCATTTTACAGATGAATACACAGAGACACAGAAAGGTTAAGTGCTTTGCCCAGGGCCACACTAGCTGGTAGCTAGTGAGTGTCTGAGGCTGGATCTGGACTCAGTTCCTCCTGCCTCCAAGTTGACTGTCCTATCTCCTATCCATACAATTCTATTTCAGTTCGCATCTCGGTTCTGCTCACCTGTGTGACCTGTGGTGAGCAACCTCCCCTCTCTGGGCCTTAGTTTTCTCATCTGTAAAATGGAGTGATGGGACTAGATAACCTCTAAGGTCTCTTCCAGGTCTGGATCCTAAGAAAAATCATGAATATAGAACAAAAGATATGGCTAAGAATGGATTTTTATAGCACATAGAGTTTAGAATAAGATGACAATATAGAAGACAGTTTCGTTTTCTACATGAGAAAACAAATAAAATATTAGAGTAAATGGAGAAAGAGAAGAGATTTTCTCATTGAAGTATGCTATAGACCACCTGGACATAAAGAAGAAATATTTGAGGAGGGTGAGAAGCCCCCACACAGAGTCTTGATACAGTAGTGGTAGGAGATCTAAATTGTCCAGAACAGTGGTAGGGAGCCTTCAGCCTTGAGGCCACATGTGCCTTTCTAGGTCCTTGAATGTGGTATTTTGACTGAGTCCAAGTTTTACCGAGCAAATATTTTTATTAAGGGGATTTGCTCTGTGACGTTTGGATTCAGTAGACTGCTCTTGAGGACCTAGAGTATCACGTGTGGCCTTGAGGCTGCAGGTTTTCCATCCCTGGTCTAGACATTTGCTGGAGCTCTCAATCAAAAGCAGAGTTGCTAATAACATCTTGCTTAGGTGCCCCTTTCCTTCTTGTAAATTTAGAGGAATCAACAAGAGAAAATTCCATTTTTGCACCTGATTCTCACTAACAGGGAGAAACTGGCCACTGGGATGGAAATGATGGGAAAAAGTGCCCCCCCCCATTCTAGGGTTTTTGATAAAGAGACAAATCTGGGCATCATCTGAAATGCACTTTAGATCATAAGAAAACAAATTTCAAAGGGTTCAGAGGATAGAAGGGTAGGATCCTATGGACAAAAAATACTTCAGGGGAAAGGAAACTTAGGAAAGATGGGAGATACCCAAGAAAAACCCTCTGAAGACACAAAGGAAGATATCATCTAGGGGTTATGCTATATCAAGGATTCCTTTTGTATGTGTGGTTTGGTCTCGATGGTCACTGAGGTCCCTTTCAACTCTTAAATTTTTTGATTCTGTGAAACTAAGACTCATCTAAATGATTTAAGGTCACAGCACAGCAGCAGAGTCAGGATTCAAACTCAAGGTTTTAGAATTTAAATGCAATTTTCTTTCCAGTACACGAAGAAAAACATGATCATTTGTAAAGACTGCCGAAATTTCATTGTCCTGGTCACCCTCTTCTGGATGCTCTCCAGTCTGTCAATCTTCCTTCTAAAATGTCTCTAAAGCTGAACAAAGTGATCAGTTGTAGTCTGTTGAGGTACAAGAGCAATAGGACTTTAATCTCACCCATTCTGGACATTAGCCTTCTATTAGTGCAAACTCAGATTGACTTAGCTTTCTTATCACTTTGTTACACTCCTAATGCTTATGAAGTTTGCAGCCAATTTGTAGCCAGTTGTGTGCTGGTAAATGTTTAACAACTAGCTCTAAAAACAAAACAAAACAAAGCAAAAGAAAATAATCCCAAAATGTATACATTAAATTTTAATCTATATTATTAACATTTTCAATTAGCAGCAACAATATTTTTCTCTATAACTTTCTTTTATTTTTTTGGTCCTTTTTAATTTTTTGGAGGGGGAAGGGCAGGGCAATAGGGGTTAAGTGACTTGCCCAGGTCACACAGATAGTAAGTGTTAAGTGTCTGAGGTCAGGTTTGAACTCAGGTCCTCCTGACTCCAGGGCCGGTGCTCTATTCACTGCACCACCCCCCATAACTTTCTTTAGTCTAGAAATCAACAAAGCAGTAAAACAAGATATGATTTGTAGTGTTGGTCAATTTTCAAGGTGTAAATGCTCCCACTGAAAATCTAACTTTGGCTATTATGGGCTGGTTCAGGCTGGTTCCAGCATATCCCTGCCTACATCCCAATAAAACTTCTATGATCTTTTTCATAGGAACTGTTGTCTATACACATCTCTTCCATATTATGTTAATAGAATTGATTTTTAAACCTGTGTGGAAGACTTTATATTATGCCTATAATAAATAATCTACTACAAATTATTAACTCACATTTGAAATCTTCAGTTTGTAATGTTCTGAGATACCAGAAAAATCCGCCTGGTTAGAGAAAGCATCTTGGATTCCCATTCCCGGGAGGATGGTGTCCAGGTTGTATGAGGCAGAAATGAAAAACTTTGGAACATACACATTCACTAGTCTATTAAAGAGAGAGAAAAAGAGATCAACCCTCCAGTCCCACAAAATCTGCTATCCTTATCCAAATTTCTGATGTTGGGAGTCTCACTGGCAGAGATGAGACATACTGTTGGGAATAATGGATGTGGTATGTAGCTGCTAAGTAAGTCACCTCACCCAGAGAGATAGCACAGCTACTTGGGGAGATTCTCATCTGATTTAGAGCCTCCATAGAATGAAACATATGAAATGACAGGCTGGGGTTATAGGAGAGGGAAAGCGTTCCTTAAATTATTAGTGGTCTCTCTACTCTCTTCATTCCATAGCAAAGGTGAACAAGGCAGGTCTAGTAGGCAACATGCCAAATGAAAAATATTTTGTCATCTGACTTTTATGACAGATTAAATATGCAGAATGACACATAGTTTTGGACATGGCCGATGTGTGAATTTATTTTACTTGACTATGTATATTTATTTTTAAGCAAACAAAATTGTTAATTTAAAGTAAATTAAATGAAAATCTATTATTTATATTATAATAATTATAACTTTTATTTATTTTTAAGTATGAAATAAAATTTAAAATTATAAAGTTATAAAAATGAATTAAATAAATTAAATTTAAAAATTAAAAATAAATCCCCATAAATTTAGTGTTATAAAATTCTTGCTCTTGATGGGGTATATAGACTTCTTTTAATAAAATTCCCAATTGTCCCAGTGAGGTCTTGAAGGCTATGATGTACATTATAATACAGGGAGTAAAAGTCTTGTCCTAATTCTTCTCAACCTTGTTCTTTCTCTAAATATTTTATATTGATATAGCACGTCACAGAATACTTTCTAGTTTACAAAGTTTTTTCACATCCACTATTTCCTTTGATCCTCATAATATTCCCAGAATCCTAGAAGGGAAGAGATGATTGTCTCCATTTGATAAAGGGACTTAATTCCTCACTTTGTTGAATTCCTACCTATCCTTGAAGGCCTGGTTCAAGTGCTGCTTCCTCCATAAAAAGTCTTTCACATTCCCCTCAGTAGGAAATGCTTTCTCTTGACTCACAAAGTTCTTTACTGGTACCTTAAATATAATTTTGTTTTGTAGTTCTTTCATATATTATATACTTCTATTTGACTATAAGCTTCTTGAGAAAAAAATCATTTAAAATTTTGTTTATTAAACACTATATGCCAAACACTGTGCTAAGTTCTGGGGCTACAAATACAAAAGTGATGAAATTCTTGTCCTCAATGAGTTTATATGCTGACAGAAGAAAACACATTTAAGAAGTGGAGACCAGGAAGGGTGTTTGAAGAAACATTACGTTTTATTTACTCTTTGTCTCCCAGTGCCTAGCACACAGTATATGCTTAATATATACTTGCTGTAGTATCCTAGTCTTTCAATTTATATGTCATGCATAACTGCAAACATTGAGTAAGACTGTCTACTTGAGTCAAGACCCTAAGCTTGACTGGAGAGATAAAGATGAAAGGAATTGCATGCTTCTTGATTTAAAAGAAATGACAATCTATTAGGGAGATCAGAAACACCCTTGGATATCTATAACAGAAGTTAGAATGAAAACACACACACACACACACACACTCAAAACAGATCAAATAGAAATAGTAGAGCTAGGTCTGAGCTCAAGTTCTTGGATTCTAAATCTAGCCAGAGGAGGGTCATGTGTAGTAAAATTTTATGCCCCCCTCTACCCTTGAACAAAAGGATGTTTAGAAGTAAAAGGAACGTTAGATGACATTGTCCAATTTTTTCTCATTTTATAAATGAGGAAACTGAGTCTCAGAGAGACTCTGTGAGTTTCTTTAGGGTGAAAGTGCCAAAGGCAAAATCAGAATCCAGGATTCCCAGAATCCACTATGCCACACTGACTCAGGCATGAAAGCTGAGACTCATTTGTGTGGTTAACTCAGGCAGTGAAATTCTAGACTGGGCTGACCAGAGTAGAAAGGGTGAACCCTTAGGTACTTAGCTATCACATCCCAGATTGTCCCTTCTGGTACTGGCACTTATGTCCTAATGAGAACAGAAAGGTTACCCTTTCTGGAGCAAGTGGTTCCATCTCCTCAGAGTTGTTGACATTAGAGTGTCCTCCAGTAGCTTCATCTGGCCTTGGTCAGGAAGGACCAAAATGGCCAGTGCGTTTTTACTGTAGTCCATCTGAAGTACAGTGCAGTTCAATATCCTATCCACAAAGTAAAAGTGTTCTTCAGTTTGGTGCATGAAGGAAACCTTCATCACATCTGACTGGCTCATGTAAAAGTTGCCGTTTTCCTTGGTTTCCAGAGGATCAAAAGGTTTCTCCCATTTGGCTTAAGGGACAAAGAAAAGACATTTTTGCATTTCCTGGGGAAGGAGATTTATAGTTCAGCAACAATCCAATCAGAGCAGATTGGAGTCAACAAAGGACCTTAGATAATCATATCACCACTACTCATCTCTATAAGGAATTTTTAAGATTTTCAAAGTACTTTATTCACAAGAACTCTATGAGGGAGGTGGGACATGTATTATTATCCCAGTTTTATAGATGAGAAAACTGGGTCTCAGAAAAGTGAAGAGAGGCCTACAGCTAATACATGACAGAAACCAGTTTCATTGAACCGTGGGATGTTAAAATTGGAAAGGAATTTAATGATCGTCTCAGAGTTCTTGGTGTATTGGTCCTGGAGGGGGAGTTGGAACGCTCCTTCCCACCACTGTGTTCCTTTGTTACCATTATTCAACAATCTCTCCTTTAAAGTTCACTCCATTTGTATTTATCACCCAGTCAAGCAGCTGGGTGGCACACTAGACAGAATGCTGGATCTGGAGTCAAGAAGACTCATTTTCCTAAGTTCAAATCTGGCCTCAGACACTAGCTGTGTGACCCTGGGCAAGTCACTTAACTCTGCCTTAGTCCGATCTCCTGTAAAATGAGTTGGAGAAGGAAATAGCAAAGCATTCCAGTATCTTTGCCAAGAATACCCCAAGTGGAGTCATGAAGAGTTGGACATGACTGAAAGACAACAAAAAATAATTCTCCATCTTTTCTCATGGAGTTCAATATCTTTCTCTCCATGTCACTTTCCTATCATTTCACATCTCTACTTCCTGTTCACAGAAAAAAAAAAACTCCTGAAAAAATCTGCTTCTGTTGCCACCACTTCCTGTTCTACCTTTGGCAATCTGATTTCTGACTTCATCACTCAAATTAAACCACTTTCTACAAAATTGCCAATAATCTCTTAACTTCCAAATGGGAGAGATTTTTCTTAATCTTGACCCTTCTTGGTCTCTTTGTATTGTTGGACAGTGTTCTTCTTGCTGTGTAGTATCTATTCTCTGGGTTTTCATGACATCTTGGTTCTGCTCCTCCCTCTCTGACTGCTCCTCTTTAATCTCTTTTGCAGTATTCATCCATAACACGCCCTATAACTTCGGGTGTGCACTAAGCTACGTTCTGGGCTATTTCCACTCTATACTCTCTTGCTTGGTGGCCTTATCATTTGCCATGGATCGACTTAATCTCCTTTACGCAGATGACTCCCAAATCTATATATCCAATTAATCAGTGCCATGCACTGTTCTAGGCAATGAGGCTACAAATACTAAAAAGAAAACTATTCTTCTCTCAAGGAGCTGGTATTGAGGAAAGATAAAATGTAAGTAATTATGTAGAAAATATATACATATATTATACTATGTTTTATGTCTATATCTATATATTTCACAAATTAATACAAGGAAGCCAGAGGGGAAGCTCTTATTTCCAGCCTCAGTATTTCTCCTGTGGGGAAAAATGATGGTTCATTGTCTCCCAGTAGGTACATGTCAGAGCAGGTTCTTGAACAGCTTTTGCCAATTCTAAGGCTGGTTGTCTAATGGCTCTCTATTGTACTGCACTGCTCTTCTAGCAACTGGTCATCTGAACAACACTAAATCGGTTAACATTGCTATAGCACTTTATGTTTTGCAAACTGCTTTTCTCACAACTCTGATGATATCCAAGTATTATTGTCTGTGTTTTACAGATCACTGGACCATAGATTTAGGTGAGGAAGGACCATTAGAGGCAATCTAGCTCAACCTCCTTACTTTACAGATAAGGAAATTAATGCCCAGAGAGGTTGTGACTTCCTAATTTTACAGTTAGTGTGTTTTGGTTTTGTTGTTTCAGTCATATCTGACTCTCCATGACTCCATTTGGGAATTTCTTGGCAAAGATACTGGAATGGTTTAACATTTTCTTCTCCAGCTCATGACAAATAAGGAAACTGAGGCAAACAGGATTAAGTGGCTTGCCCAGGGTCACACAGCTTATTTGAACTCAGGAAGATTAATCTTTCTGAATCCAGGGCTGCACCACCCTAGCTAGGGTGTGTTAAAATTAAATAGTTCATCTTCTCTCTGGTGTCAAGACCAAGAAACTCTTTCTACTATACTATCATGCCTCTTTTGAAAAAAAAAAATCAGGAAACGAAACTTGAAATCCATAATTATCCATGTAAAGGTCCTTACCTTTAAAGAAAATAAAGTTCACTAAGATCATGTAAGTATTTGGTGCAAGATCTTTGATCAAGTCTACAATTTTCCCTTTGGTCTTCCTCTTCACATAATTATTGATCTTCTGTTCAGCTGCTGAAACATTTGAGAAGTCAGTAGAAAAGGCCTCTGACTCATATAGCTTCTTGACATCAGTTGTGAACTGGGTGAGAATTTTCACCTGCTTTTGGATGAAGAGGGCATTTCCTGCCTTCAGTTCAATTTCCTTGTTAGGTTGATTCAGGGTGTGGATAAGATGATGGAAACCTTGGTGGATTTCCTCCTCTTGCATCTCTGTGAGATTGAAGCCCAGGCACTCTAGGATCTGAGTCTGTGTGTCTGATCGGGCCCCAAGGGACATCATAGCAAAGGCTGAGGACACACTCACTGGGGAGAAGAAAACATTCTTCCCAGTGTTCTCTGAGGCCAGCTTCCTATACAAGTTGAATGCAAAGTCAGCATTATTGGTGGACATCTTATAGAGGGTTGAGTTCCTTGGGGGAGAATGGTTGATGTCATTACCTTTACCTTCATGCTGAGTACCAGGAAAACAATGAACAGTACCATGAAGTCCAATGGTTATGAATACTATGTAGAAGGAATATGGCATTTTGATAGAAAATATATCTGCAGTAGATGAAAGAATAGGAGAAAGATGTCAGAAGTAAATCAGTGATTCAATGTTCAATTCAATGCAATCCAATAAATCCTTATTAAGTGATTGTTATGCCTGAAGTCCTATGCCCTGCACTGGAGAAACAAAGAGGAGAAAAAACAATATAGTTCTCACTCTGTAAGGAGTTGACAATATAATGGAAGGACAAGACTATTATTGGGTGTTGTGATTTCCTCCTAATAGATTCATAGTCTATAGTGAAGCATAAGGATTCAGAAAACAAACAGGAGAATTGGTGCTGTTCTTACATGATGCTGGGGAGGATGGTCTAATACATAGTCTGATTTGTTACATGGTCCTCCCGCTAAAACAGAAACAAGCAAGCATGCAAGCAAGCAAGCAAGGAAGTTGCCTAGTGATTACTTACTGAAATTCCACCATTGCTAATCCATTCACTTGGGCTAAGCATTAGCCTCCCTAAATACACATACCTAAGTCTTTGTCACCAGTATGAATGACAGGGTCACTGATTCAGGGTATTTAATAGTATTTTAGAGCTATAAGGAAATTTACAGATTATCTAGTTAGGACCCCGCCCCCTTTATTTTTTTGAGGGGGAAACTGAGGCCACAGAGGGAAAGTGACTAGATAAAGGTCACACAACCAGTTAATGGCAGAGCCAGCCCTAGAATCTGAGTCTGGAGATTCCCAACACAACTGTTTTTCTTTCTTCCAGGAAGGATAAAGAAAGGAGGAAATGCTGGGCATCCGAAGGGAAGGAAAGCAGAAGAGTGTGAAAGGGGAAGAAAGTCTATAGATGAAAGAAAGCAGGATAAAGGCTTTGAAGGTAAATTCTCTTATTTCAGTTCCTTATGGGTTCAGCAAGCTATAGCTAGTGCCAGACCGAACAAGCCTTTCTATTATATATGTATATATGTATGTATATATATTCCTCGTCAGCAACTAAGCCAAGAAGAGCCATGAAAAAATTGTTCTTCCCTTACCTCCTCTGGTTCCCCAGAAGGACTGGCCTCTCACCCTAATTCAGTGGTTTTGAAACATGATATAAGTGACACTTTACCCCTCCTTTTTTTACAGAAAAAATTATAGTGTTTCTTTACAATTTAAGACCATCTATGCAAATAGTTTTCTTAACTTGTGATTTGTTAAAATAAAATATTTTATTATAATTTTTAAGAGAAAATATACAAATATACAATAAGGTAAGCCCTAATTAATTTGTCATTAATCCAGGTTTGCTGAGTCTTCCTTCTGTATACACAAGTCAAAATTAAAACAACCTTGAGATATTTTACACTTACCATATTGGCTAAAATGATAGAAAGGCAAGTGACAAATGTTGGAAAAATCAGGGAGTTAATTCATTGTTGGTGGAATTGTGGACTGATCCAACCATTTTGGAGAGGAATGTGAAATTACTCCCAAAGAGTTATTAAACTGCTTATGCCCTTTGACCCAGAAATACCACTACTTGGTTTATTTCCAAAGATGATTAGAGAAAAAGGAAAAGAACTTATATGTTTTAAAATGTTTATAGCACCTCTCTTTGTGATGGCAAAGAACTGGAATTGCAGGGATGCCCATCAACTGGGGAGTGGTTGATCAAGTTGTAGTATATGATTGTGATGGAATACTGCAGTTCTAGAAGAAAAGATGAACTCAATGATCTTAGAAAAACATGGAAAGACACACAAAATAGTGATGAAATGAGCAGAACCAAAGAACATTGTATACCTCAAGAGCAAAATTGTTTTAAGAACGACTTTGAGTAAATAAGTTTTTTGACTATTATAAATACTCAAATTAACTATAAAGGACATATGAAGAAAGATGCTATCTGCATCTAAAGAAAGAACTGGTATGTATAGAATAATTTTACATACATATATGTATATATGTGTTATATATACATACGTATGTCTATGCATACACCTATTTCTGTGTAATGGTAGCCTTCTCTAGAGTGGGGGATGTAGGGGCTAGGGAGAGGAGAAAAAAGGAAAAAAAGTAATTCACATGACAATTTTGCTAGAAATTTGAAGGGAATAGCAAGTTGTTCATAGCAGATTTGCAGTTTTGTGAGCAGTCATCTTTTTTATTTTACTATGTTATGGAAATGCTTGTTTTATTCCATAAAATAAAATAAATTAAATTTTTCTATACTTACAAAGAATTTTTACTGGATTTGTTTGTTGAACTGAAATAAAACATTTAAATTTGTTTTTCCTCAAAAAAAATCTCTGTGCCTTCCTAGATGGTCTTCATTTAGTTGCTGTGACCCCAAATATTCCTTACCTGGTGGCCAGCCCTCTGGTGATTAGTGTTTCCACAGACACACATTCTGTTGCTGGACCTCTCCTAGAAATGTTTCCAACATCCTTGTACCTGCCAGAGCTCATGCTTCTTTTGGCAGAAACCCTGATTTATCCTCAGAATAAAATGGGGTATCTGGGGAAGATGTTAATGTAGGAACACTGAAGTATAGACTATTAGAATATTGGAACCATTAGAGGCCTTAGAGTCACAGAGCTGTATAGAATGTCAGAGCTGGAAGGGATCTTAGAATACAGAAGGCAATAGTGGTAAAGGACCTCAAGAGGTGATCTGTTCTATTACCTGTATTTTACAGATGAGGAAAATGGGGCCTAGAGATTTGCCCAAGGTCACAGAAGTAAGTAGCAGATGAGGGAAGACTAGAATCTAGTTTGATTTATTTTCAATTCATTACTTTATTTATGTAATAGGGATTCATAAGAATGTATTTTCCATCTAACTATATTTTCCATGATACCTAATTAGAATTTCTAGGACTGCACATCCAGAGAAAGCACTATGGAGTCTGAATGCAGATTGAAGCAAACTACCTGCTCTCTCTCTTATTTGTTTTGTTTTTTGCTGCTTTTTCATTGTTCATTCCATTAGTTATAATTCTTCTTTACAACTTGACTAACATTTAATGTGAATGTGTTTGTAAAATGTATACCAGATTGCATGCCACCATGTGGGAAGAGAGGGAAGGGGAGAAAATTTGGAACTCAAGGGATTGTGGAACTGAATGTTGTAAACTAAAAGTAAATAAATAAATAAATTTAATTAAAAAAAAAAAAGAATTTCTAGGACTGAATACCATGACTGAAACATTTTCCTGGGCACAAAGGACTTTACCAACAGGAGAAAGAGAAGAAAGGTCAGATACTTGAAGTGGTACCATCCAGGAATATGCAGACTTCACATATTCCTGAGACTACATAAGGAAAGGTGTTCTTAGTTCCTGTGGGTGGAGAACCTGACAAGAGCCTGATGTCATAAGGCATAGAATGCTGAAAAATGATGCCTATAGTGCAGGACATATTCACCAGACTTCAGACACTGAAGAAGAAGGAAACCCAGGAACTCAATTTCTCACAGATTCAGCAAGCTGTATCTAGTGCCTGACTGAACAAGCCTTGCTGTAATCTATCTTCATTGTTAGCCACTAAACTAAGAGAAGCCATCAAAGAATAGCCCTCCCCTTACCCTCTCTGTCTCCCCAGAAGGACTGGTCTCTCACTCTACACTTCACCCTTACTTTTTTCTTTTTCTTTTTTTTCTTTTTTGGAGGGCAATTGGGGTTAAGTAACTTGCCCAGAGTCCCATGGTTAGGTTTGTTTTTGTGTGTGTGTGTGTTAAGTGTCTGAGGCCGGATCCAAACTCAGGTCTTCCTGACTCTGGGGCTGGTACTCTACTCACTGTGCCACCTAGTCACCCCTACCCTTACTCTTTTTTCACAAAAATTTATTGTGCTCCTTTACAATTTAAAGCCATCTACACAAACAGTTTTTTTAGCTTGTGTTTTATTAAAATAAAATAAAAAAATTTATTATAATTTTAACAGAAACCATTTAAACATAATAGGCATATTTAAGTATTGGCAAAATCCTTAACAATCTTCACATTTGTAACTTATGAAATCAATAACCATAATGATATTATTAATGTGATGGGTAGACTTGAGTTTGCATAGATTTTGAGAAAATATTATATGAGTGATAATATTGCTATTTAATTCTTTTTCAACCATTGAGATCTCTGTTTTGTCCCTATAACTACTGCAGCAAAACACCTGGATTCACACAAAAAATGTTTCAAATTTTAGCAAGATTTAAATTGCTTTGTTTAGTAACAAGTGGAGAATTCTATTTATAGTAGTTAGTCAATAAACATTTATTGAGTACCTACTGTGCACCAGGCACTGTGCTAAGTGCTGGTGATACAAAGGAAGACAAAAGACAGTTTGTGCCATCAAGGAACTCACAATCTAATGGGGGAAAAACAAGCAACCAAATATGTACAAACAAGTTGTATTACAAAATAAATCAGAAATAATTAAAAAAGAGAAGGCATTAGAATTAAGAGGGCAGGTAGGTGGTAGAGTGAATAGAGTACTAGGCTTGGAGTCTAGAAGACTTATCTTCCTGATTTCACATCTGACTCCAGACACCTATTAACATTGTGACCCTGGGCAAGTCACTTAACCCTGTTTGGCTTAATTTCTTTACCTGTAAAATGAGCCAGAGAAGGAAATGGCAAACCATTCCATATCTTTGCCAAGAAAACCTCAAAAAGGGTCACAAAGTGCCAGACAGATATGAGAGTGATGCAGAGTGCTGGACCAATCATAGACTTAATCCTCTCCAAGTTAAACATTCTCTTCAATAAAAGGGGTGGCTCCAAGAGAAGACTTAATGTCAACAGATTAGAGCACTTCTCCCAGCATGAAAAGTTTGTTGCTAACTTGGAGGGAAAACTGAGCAAACACATGGTTGGCAACAGTAGAACAGAAAAGGAGTGGGAAGCTTTCAAGAGATTTGGTGTACAGTACTGCATTTACTCATCTGGGACAGAACACTGCCAACATCAGGATTGATTTGATGAAATGGTGGGGAAATTCAAAGGTTACTAAATCAAAAAGCAAGAACTCCAGTTGGGACAGCTAGGTGATGCAGTAAATAGAGCAGTTGATATGGTGTTTGCTGCCTGACAACTCCAGGAGAATTGTCAGAAGCAGAACAGAGGGCTGTATGCAACATTCATTGATCTGACCAAGGTCTTTAATACTGGCAGTCATGAAGATCATCCAAAATTATGTTACCCAGAGACTTTCATCAGCATTGTGCAACAGTTCCATGACAGCATGCTTACCTGGGTTCTGGATAATTGACAATGCACTCCCACTTTCCCAGTCACCAATGGAGTGAAGTAGAGCCAAGTGCTTGCTCCCATGATTTTTAGCATAATGTTATCAGTGATGTTATTGAATACCTTCAACAAGGATGAAAATGGCACCAAGGGCAGCTACTGTGCTCATGGTAAAATATTTAACTTGGTAAGATTGCTAGCCAAGAGTAAAGTGGAGAGAGAGAGTTGATGTGCAACTTTTTTTTTTTACAGATGACTGTGCAGCTTCTGAGCTGAGATGCAACAAACTATGGATTCTCTGCTGCTTGTGCTAATTTTGGCCTGACAATTAACACCAAGAAAACAGAGGTTCTCTACCAGTCAGCACTTCACCATCCATACATGGAACCATCAGTTATAATAAGTGGAGAAATCATGAATGCTGTGAATAAGTTCACTTACCTTGGCAATATACTTCCCAGGGATGTACACATAGATGAGGAGACTGAGGCACACATTACCAGAGCTTGCTCAGTGTTTGGGAGGCTCCAAAGGAAAGGAGGAGAGGAAAGGTATTAGACTGCCTAACAAACTGCAGCAGAGCTATTGTGCTGATCTCATTGTTGCTTTCCTGTTAAGCCTGGGCAGTATATCAGCACCATACCAGGAAATTGAATCACTTCACTGTCTTTTGCAAAAATTATGAGGCTAGAGTTTCAGGTGAAAGGTAGGGATTACTGCTGAAAACTTGAGAAGAAAGTATCTTTGGATCAGCCTTTCTGGAGAGTGGGATAGAAAATCACTCTTAGGGGAGTAAAATGATTTCTTTTTTAGAGTGAAAAGTCCAAATGAGATAAGATAACAAAAATACTAAAGTTATATGTTTTATATTCTATACTGTAATGGATATAGTCAGCATGGTTGTGAGACTTCGTCCAACTCTGTTCAATAGTGTATGAGTAGGAAAGCAGGAGGCAGATGGTAGAACTAATTCAACATTGGTGTTTGGCTAAGTGTGTGTAGTGAGAGAACAAGGTATAAAGGGAATTAAGAGTAGAGGAGAATGTAGAATTCTACAGACCCTGTAAGGAGATGTAATTGGGAAGGAAGGAAAGTATAATCAAAGCAGGGACATGCCTGGCAAATATTGAAGACTGGAGCAATTATAGGTCATTGTGAGAAAAAGGATGGGTTTGGGAAGAGTGACAGATAGGAAGAGATTGAGTAATAGGAAATTGGCACTGGACGTAGAAACTTTAGAGCTCTTTATTTTTTAATTTTAATTTTTTTTGAGTTCTTTATTACTAGACAACTCATGAGTAATGCCACTCATAATCAAGGGTGTGACCATCTCTGTGTATAGCTGAGGTGGAGCAGAGGAGTAGATCATGGGAGTTGAGCACATTGAGGAACTGGAAGATTAGTGCATTTGAGGGAACAACAGTATATATTTTGAAGTACCTTAGTCTGACAACAGGAGTTGAGGTGGAGAGAGATACTGTAGACCAGGTACTGAATTCATTGAGAAAGAAGAGATAATATCCTTGGTGAAGGGGAGGAGGTTATTGAATAACAACCACCAAAGTCTGGGAACCTTAGGGCTGAGGAAATGGAGACAACAAATACAGACAATCATTTCTAGTATTTTGGCTATGATAAGCAGAAAAGCTACAGGATGATACTTGAGGGAATGGCATGGTGAAGTGAAATTTTTGGTTTTTGTGTTATTAATGATGGGCATAATTTGTCACATTTGTAGGTTATGGAAAAGAGCCAGTGGATAAGGAAAGGTTGAGAATGAGAGGAAGGGGGGAAGAATGATCAAGGGGAAAATTCTGGAGAAAACAAAAAGGCATGGTATCAAAAGCATAAGAAGAATGAAAAAATGCAAAGGGAGGTGACCTAGCTATACCAGATCTAAAACTATATCATAAAACAGCAATCATCAAAACTGTTTGGTACTGGCTAAGAAACAGAGTGGTGGATTAGTGGAACAGGTTAGGTACACAAGACACAGGAACCAATGATTGTAGTATCCTACTGTTTGATAAACCCCCAAAACTCCAGATTCTGGGATAAGAACTCACTATTTGACAAAAACTACCCAGAAAACTAGAAAGCTGTGTGGCAAAAACTATGGATTGAACTACATCTTACATTGTATACCAAGATAAGGTCAAAATGGGTGTGTGATTTAGACAGAAAGGGTGATAGCATAAATAAATTATGAGAGCAAGGAATGGTTTACTTGTCAGATCTATGGCAAATGGAAGAATTTATGACCAAGCAAGAGATAGAAAACATTATGAAATGCAAAACGGATAATTATGATTATATTAAATTGAAAAGATTTTGCACAAAGCCAATGTAACAAAGATTAGGGGGGCGGGGCCAAGATCTCGAAGTGGAAACAGCATGTCCAAGGCACTCTCCCCCCAGATCTCCTCCAAACCATGTAAAAGGGGATTCTGAACAACTTCTGGAGCCCCAGCATCCACAGAATGACACAGAGAAGCTAACCTCCTGCTGAGGACAGCCCAGCAGCCCTGCAGGAAGGGCCAGCACATCACTCTAGGAGCCGACAGCCCAGCACACCAAAGAGCTGAGCCCAGGTCAGAGTGAGCCAAGGTTTTAGCCCCAGGGCGGCTAGGCCAGCAGCCGGCTGGAGGGACCCCAGAACACCAGCAGCTGTGGCGATTCCAGAATTATCCACACAGACATGCCTAGGACAAAGTGAGAGGTTAGTGCCCTATGGACTTTGGCACCAGTATTTGGGTAATTCGTCGGCTTCCTCCCCTAGGGGCTAGAAGCCACTGAGGAGACACGCCATTTTGCAGTTTTCAGTGGCAGCTCCAGCTCCTGGCCTGCAAACTGTAGGGAGATCCAGCGATCAGTCTTGGGGGTAATCACTCTTGCTTTAACCTCCCTGGATCTGGATTGTGGTCTGGGGTGGAGGTTGTGGGGTGGGTATCCAGCTTGCCAGAAATGGAAGTTGTGGAGACCCCAGCTTTGGGATGGAAGCTCCCCTGTCTGGTGGCAGAGTCCTACTGTGGCAACAAGCCCAAAAGTCAAGTAATTAAGTGGCAACATGCCAAGGCAAAGGAAACAAAATAAACAGAAAAATGCAACATTAGACTCCTATTTTAGGGGCAAAAAGGATCGAAACATGGAACAGGAAGAAGACTGTGAGGTCAGAAATCCTGCTCCAAAAGCCCCAAAAGAAAATATATGTTTGCAGTTATACATGGATAGAGGGCATAGGTTGAATTTGTGGGGAAGGGATGATACCTAAGGGGTGAAATTATGAGGTAAGAGAGGAAAGTGGCAAGAGGAGATGGGGAGAGACAGGGTAGGGTAAACTATCTCATGTAGAAGAAGCAAGGGAAGTGGTTGCAGGGGAGGGGAAGAATAGGAAGGCAAAAAGGCAAAACCACATTCTCATTGAATTTGGCTCAGGGAGAGAATGACATACATGCTAAATGGTATATCTCAACTTGCAGCAGAATAGGGGGAAGGGGGATGAGAGGGGAGGTGATGGATGGGAGGGCATTCTTGGGGGGAGGGGAGGTTGGAAGTACCCACTATAGAAGAGGGACAGGATCAAGTAGGGAATGGACCAGGTGGGGGGTGGGATGAGTGGGAGGGAATTATAAGCTGCCTTGTACAATATATCTACTATGGTAATGTTTAGCATAGCTAGACATGTACAACATATACTGAATTATTTATCTTCCCAGAGGGAATGGGTAACAAGAGAGAAAGGAAATGGATCTGAAATTCGAGGTTTTAAGACTAAATGTTTCAAATATATATAAACACTATTATTAATACTCTTTTGCGTGTAATTGGGAGATAAGATGTGCAGGCATTGGGGCTCAGAGATTCACCTTGCTCTAATGGAAAAGTCGAAGGGGGTATGGGAGAAGATAGGGGAGAGAGCAGATTGGAGAAAGCGATATCTTGCGGGACTGCTATTCTGGGAGGGTGGGTAGGAGAAAAACGGGGAAAAAATTGTAACTCAAAATCTGGCAAAAATGAACGATGTAAACCAAAAGTTAATAAAGCATTTTTTTTTAAAAACAAAGCAATGTAACAAAGATTAGAAGGAAAGCAGAAAACTGGGAAGCAATTTTTACAACCAGTGTTTCTAATAAAAGTCTCATTTTTAAAACATATAGAGAACTGAGTCAAATTTACAAGAATACAAGCCATTCCCCATTTGATAAATGGTCAAAGGATTTACAAGAATACAAGCCATTCCCCAATTCATAAATGGTCAAAGGATATTAACAGGCAGTTTTCAGATGAAGAAATTAAAGTTTTATGAATATGAAATAGAAATGAAAAAATTCTCTAAATCATTATTGATTAGCAAAATGAAAATCAAAACAACTGTGAGGTAGTTTCATTGTGAAACTCCACAGCTCTCATACTGGCTAAAATGACAAAAAAGGAAAATGAGAAATGCTGGAGATGCAGAAAAATCGGATCACTAATGCATTGTTGGCAGAGTTCTGAACGATTCGATGATTCTGGGGAGAAATTTGGAACTATGCTCAAAGGGCTGTAAAAGCCTGTGTACCCTTTGATTCAGCAATACCACTCCTAAGTCTGTATCCCAGAGATCATAAAAAATTGAAAAGGACCCACATGTACAAAGAAAATTAAAGCAGCTCTTTCTGTGATAGCAAAGAATTAGAAATTGAGGGGATGTGTTCAATTGGAGAATAGCTTAACAAGTTGTGGTATATGAACATAATGGAATACTATTATGCTGTAATGATGATCAGGGAGACTTCAGGAAAAAACCTGGGAAGTCTTACATGAACTGATGTTGAGTGAACAGAACAGAACCTGGAGAACATTGTATACAGTGACAACAGTGTGACAATGATTAACTATGATAGACTTAGCTCTTCTCAGCAATACAACGCTATGACAATTCCAAAAGATTCATTCATGATAGAAAATGCCATCCACATTCAGAGAAAGAGCTATGGAATCCGAATGTAGATCAAAGCATTATTGTCTGTTTTTCTCTCGTGGTTGTTCCCTTTTGTTCTGATTCCTCTTTTGCAACATGACTAATGTGGAAAATATTTAAGATGATTGTGCATATATATCCTATACCACCTATATCAGATTGCTTGCCTGTAAGAAGGGATATTATGATATCTTGTTTTTCTCCCACAGTTAATCTTGAGAAATAGTGAAGTTCCCAGACTGATGGGAGATTGTGATAAGCTTGCAAATCCTGTTTTGCAGGGATAGTGGTCATGCACAACCTCACTAGAGAGGTTGGGATGTGACAAATGACTCGGACGCTAGGGGTCATGTCCTGGTCACTTTTTCCCTCACTACTTCACCTGCTCAACTAAACTCATTAATATTAACTTACATGCCCAAAGAATGGAGATTCTGCTATTTTCTAATCAAGGTATATATGATCTGGGAGGGGGGACATGTTAATGAGGGCATGTAGTGGGAGTGTAAGGAAGAGTCTGGACCAATCCTGATGCTGAGGGGAAGAGTCAGAATATACTAATGATATTTAAGCTTGTTCTTGCTTCTCTATGGTGTGGACGTTCTCAGTGAGCACCACACCCTCTTCCTCAAGAGAAGTGTAATAAATGCCTTCCTCTGACTATTCTGTTTCTGAGTTCTTTCAGTGAGAAGAGGTCTATCACATGGATCTCCCTGCCTGGGAAGTCCTGTGATCCCCACAACCATGTTTCTTACATTGCCCTCTTGTGGAAGGTGAAAGAAAGGGAGGCAGGGAGAAAAAAAAACTTGGAACTCAAAATCTTATAAAAATAAAATGTTGAAAGCTATCTTTACATGTAATTGGAAAAAAAGATACTATTAAGTGGAAAAAAAGAAGAAAAGAAAGAAAAGAGAGAAAAGAGTTTTTGATGGACCAGTAAACAATAGACAAAAGAATGTAGAAGGAAGCTTATAACAGGTATGGATGGGTAAGACAGTATTGGAACTACCATGTTAAATGAGAAATGTAAAGAAGAAACAAGCTTTCCATAATGGAGATTCACAGTGTCATATGCAATCTTCTTTTTTTGTTCTTTGTATAAAGAAATGTTCATACTTGTTGATATTTGACAAATTCATAATAAAAAAGAAATTTTAGAAAGATTAAACAAAAAAGGAAAAGAAGATTTGATCTTGGCAAAATAAAGTCACATCTTCAGAGATTGGAGTGTAGAGGGACAGAGTTGGGAGGGGATGATGTGAGAAAGTCAGATTTTGAGTTGTGGAGTAGAGGAGAAGAGGGAGCATATGGCCAATGAACTCCCTTTTTTCTCAGTGAAGTAGGAATTGAGGGATAAAGGATGAGGGGTTTGGAAAGTTTGGAATAGCCATTTCAAAGAATTCAATCAGAGAAAAATGTAAAGTATGCCATACAGTAGTGAAGGCTCAGTTGATTATAGAAAGCATAAATTTTCTTATATTTCTAACAAAACTCAGAAGGGAGAAATAGGATAGGAAATCCCAATTAGGTAATAACAAAATGTATCACATATCTAGGAATTAACTTACCAAGATATTTTAGACTTTAGACTAATTTAACAACAGCTAATCAATAATTTTTGCAGAAATAAAAGATCCAAATAATTGGATTTGTGGATGGATTCCATCAAAAGAGTAAAAAAATGATGATGTAACCCAAATCTCTCTACAGATTTAATGCTGTACCACATAAATAACTGAAAGGAAAATTAAGGAAGTAGACAAAATAATAACACAAGTCATTTGAAGTAATAAAAAGTCAAGGGATACAAAGAAAAAAAGGAGTAGGGTGTGGTGCTACAAGATTTCAAACTATCTTACAAAGCAATAATTGTAAAAAAAAAGATCTGGAGTTAGACGAAAAAAATGTCAAAGGAAGAGTAAGATAAAAACAGAAAAAGTATAAATATCAATATAGTATTTGGAAAGCCAATTAATACAAATGACTAGGAAATGGATTGTTGTTAAGAATTGAGAAAACAAGAAGGCATTCTAACAAAAAATGGATTCATTTTTAGCACCTTATGTCTTATACCGCAAAAAGACTCCAAATAAATAAATAATCTAAGTGTAAAAAAAAGGAGAATAGAATGTTACTTCTTTCATGTTATAAGTTGTGTAAAACATCAGAACTGGAAGAGTTCCCTAAAAAGAAAGAAACAAACAAACCCGAAACAAAAACCCAGAGCAGGCAGTTTTGATTATATCAAACTCAAAAAGCTTCTGTCCAAATAAAATCAATGCAGCTAGAATCAAAAGAAGGAGAAGAGGGAAGGGACTAAGCATTTATATAATACTATATGCCAGGCCCTGTGCTAAAAGCTTTAAAAATATTTAACTTGATTCTGATGACAACTCTGCAAAGTGGGTACTATTATTATTAATCCCATTTTATAGCTGAGGAAACTGAGAGAAATAGAAGTTAAGTGATTTGGCCAGGGTCATACAGCTATTAAATGTCTAAAGCCAGATTTGAAGTCAGTTCTTCTTGACTTCAGGCCCAGTGCCCTATCGGCTATGCCATCTTACTTTCTCATAAGAGGCAGAATTAAAAAGGATGAGGACTAGGGAAAAAAATCTTCGTGTGAAATAATTCAGATAAAAGGCAGGTAACTCAAATTTGTAGAGAAATGATATGCCCATGAGATTAAGAACATTCTTTAATAATAATAATAATAGCTAACATTTGTAAAAGTGTAGTAAACAAATAATCAAATATATGAGCAAATTGTTTCCAAAAGGAAAAATAAACTATCAATAACCATTAGAAGATAGAAAATTGAAAATCACCAATAATCTGAGAAATGCATTAAAACAATCCAGAAGCATTACTTCACATCCATCTTGTTGGCAAAGATAGCAAAAGCTGGCAAAACCAACTGTTTAGAGGTTGTGGGAAGAAAGAAATGCAAATTCACTGCTGGTGGCACTGTGAATTGGTTCAGCTGTTTGAAAACAATTTGGAATTATGCAAGAAAAATTGCTAAATTGTTTGAACCAGAGATTCCACTACTGGGACTCTGTCATAAAGAGGTTAATTGCAACAAAATTAGATATGCAAAAATGTTCATAGATGGAGCATTTATGATAACAAAGATTTGGAATAAAAATAAGAGCCCATCAATGTGGGATTACTCAACAAATTATGTCACATGTGGGTGCATAGCGAATGATAGATATGAAGAATTCAGAGAAATGTGGATAAACTTGGATAAACTAATACAGAGTGGAGAAAAAAAGTCAAAGAAACAAATGATACAATGACTACCACAAATGTACAAAATTGTACATTAAGAATGGGGAGGCGACAAAGCTCAATGTGACAGTTATTATCATGATTTAGTGTCAAAGTTAAAGAACATGTTTCCTTTCTATAAGCAATCAATACATTGTTTTTTGTGCAACGTATTTCAGTAAGGATGTTTGTTATGGTTTTTGTTGAGAAGTGTATCTTGTGTCAAAACAACATGTATCAATAAAGTATCATTTTAAAAGCATGCTATATTAAGAATGCAATGACTTATTATATGGCTTTATGCAAATAACTTCCTCTCTCTGTGCCTGAGTTACCCCATATACAAAATGAGATGGATGGACCAAAGTAGAGGTTCTTAACCTCAGATCCTTTTTCTTTTTTTTGGGGGGGGGGGAGGGAAGTAACGTTTTTATAACAATATTTCAATATAATTGATTTCTTCTGTAATCCTGTTTTTTGTTCTACACACTTAAAATTATCATTCTGAGAAGGGTTTCAGAGGTTTATCCAGTCTGTTAAAGGGAATACACAAAAAAATATTAAGGACCCCTGTACTAGAGTATCTCTAAGTTATCTTCTAGCTCTAATATCCAGTGAGTCTGTATTTTACTACTACTACTACTACTACTACTACTACTACTACTACTGCTGGTGTGACAGGCAGTATTTTATTTTCAGTTCTGCCACAGTTAGTGGCAGATTGTATCACTGGGCCTCAGTCTCTTTTTTTTTTCTGGAAAATGAGGGGTTTAGACTAGGAGATCTCTAAGTATCTTTCCAGTTCTACTACATGTCACATCAGTCTCAGGTCAACAGGTTATAACTTGTTCTCAACATTCTTTCAATTATAGGCTATGAAAATGAATTCTGATCTAAGAGAACCATCAAGAGCTCACCAAGCCCTTTCTCTTCTAATTTCAGGTAGATCTTGAATCCTTTTTAGTTCTTGACTGCACTGATTTTTAATCTCAGCTCTGACACAGATTATGTGATCATTGAAAAATGATTTTTTCTGAGACTCAGTTTCCTCATCTGTGATAAGGTATAGTAATACAGTACTCATAAAACCTATCTTACATGACTATTGTGAGTAAAAGTTGTAGAAACCTTAAGACACAATGTAAATGTGAATTATTATTATTAGTATTACATTATTGATAAAGTTCCTTCCAAATATAAATTCTGTAATACTATGATTTTTTAAAAAAAGCATCTAACTCCCTTGGCTTTCCTCAGCACCCCACCAGATAGAGTCACCCAACTGTTGTTGCATACTGTTAATATGTTTTGGATTTGCATCCTCTGTCTGTTGGCTTTACCTCTCAGTGGTGAGGCTTGTCTTTAGACTGCTTTAGTTAAACTAGGATCCCCAGAGGTCAAGCACCAGGTCTAGCTTACTCCACACAAAACCACGCATAATCACTACATGTGTACAGGGTTAGATGAAAGGATTTCCTGTCAATCAGATGTCTGTTTTTTACCTCTTACTCAATGAGAACTGTACCCCCCTTCTTGAACTAACATTCCATGTTCTAAATTCCTTTCTTGTTCTAACACTTTATGGTCTCCATTCTCCCATTTTATGTTCTAAGGTTCTTCCAGTGCTAACCTTCTGTGCTCTAAGGTTCTTTATGACTCTGACATGCTTTCTAAGGATCTCCAGTTCTATGTGGAGTGGGAATGAAGGCACCCAGAAGTAAATTTGCTCTCTTTTCCCCCAAAGTTGACCTCTTTGCACAGTTATAGGATGCATTTGAGTACCGGGCACCCACCAACAATCATCTGTCAGTCAGGTAGCTGTGGTTTTTTTTTTTTTTTGCAATACCCATTGCCAACAATGATGTAAAAGAAAGGCTATATGCCCTAGGAGGGAAGGGTCCCTTTCATAGCACTCTTTTACCTCATTCCCTCTTTTCTGAAATTTGGGTTTCTTCTTTTACAAAAGTAGCTCCCCAGTGCCACCAGGGCAATGTTCAGAAATGCCGTCTTAGAGTAAAACGTAGAAATGGCAAACCACTCCAGTATCTCTGCCAAGATTGGCAGAGGCCAATTGGTCACTGAACAAACTCAGTTTCCTTCCAGGGACAAGACTGGTGGGCTGACAGGGTTGAAATGCTATGAAATCCCAGATAGAAAGGACTGGAGTCAAATTCCATGAAATCCTGACTAAGGACTACTACATTTCTAAAGAGAAATGGGTACTTACAGCACCTCCCCAAGCAGCTTCCTCAAATCCCCAGGAGAATGCATTCTTTCCTCACTTATACCAGGAGATATATTGTGAAACAAAGGTTCTGGTTATATATTAACATGAGCAGCACAGGTCCCTATTTTAAGAGATGGTTCAAAGTAAAGAGCACTGAAGTGATAAGTGATAGAACTTTGGATAGTTCCCTTGGCTGAGGCCTCTTCTATTCATTATTAATAACAATAATGATATTAACTGACATTTATATAGCAAAGATCTCTATGATTATTGTCTCATCTGATCCTCACAACCCTGGGAGGCAGTCATTTGTCCCCTCCTGAGCCTCTCCTCTCTAGGTGCAGTTGTTAATCCCATTTTACAGATAAGAAAACTAAGACCTGTGGCCATACAGCTAATATGTATCCAAGGCAGGATTTGAACTCAAGTCTTCCTGGCCCCAATCCACCACTCTATCTGCTACACATACATATTGGAGCTGAAAGGAACCTTAAAATCATTGAATTATAGAGATCAAATGGAATTTAGGGTCATTTGAACTAAACTGATCATTTGACAGATGAAGAAACTAAGGCCCAAGCTCACATAACTAGTTAATGGCAGAGTCTATACTGGACCTAAGCTCTCTGACTTCCCAAGGTAGTGCTCTTCCCATTCCTCAACACTTGTATTTGCATCACTTAAAATGAAAGTCATGTCCCAAATGAAATGGAGAGTCAACAATTCAGGTTGATCCTAGGATAGTCAAAAAGGCCCCTTCCCTTATTTTTTATTATAGAATCACATTAATTTTGGACTGGAAGGAATCTTGATAGCCATCTAGTCCAACCTGTACCCCCCAAAACAATCCTTTCTAAATTATTGCCAAGTGGTCATCCAGGCTTTTCTCAAAGACCTTCAAAGAATATGACTGTGAGAGAAGATAATCTATTTCCAGTTCTGCCGTTAACTAATTGTGTATCCTTGGGGATATCACTTTCTTTCTCTGGGTCCTAGTTTTCTCATCCAGAAAATGAGAGTTGAACTAGAAAGATCTCCAAGTTCCTATTATGTGTCACTCCTTTCTCCCTCTTCCCCTCCCTCCTTCTCTCCTTCCTTCCTTCCTTCTTTCCTTCCTTCCTTTTTTCCTTCCTTCCTTCCTTCCTTCCTTCCTTCCTTCCTTCCTTCCTTCCTTCCTTCCTTCCTTCCTTCCTTTTTTCCTTCCATTCTTCCTTCCTTCCTTCCTTATTTCCTTCCTTCCTTCCTTCTTTCCTTCCTTCCTTCCTTCCTTCCTTCCTTCCTTCCTTCCTTCCTTCCTTCTTTTCTTCCTTCCTTCCTTCCTTTTCCCTTCCTTTCTTCCTTCTTTCCTTCCTTCCTTTTTTCCTTCCTTCTTTCCTTCCTTCCTTCCTTCCTTTCTTCTTTCCTTCCTTCCTTCTTTCCTTCCTTCCTTCCTTCCTTTCTTCTTTCCTTCCTTCCTTCTTTCCTTCCTTCCTTCCTTCCTCCTTCCTTCCTTCCTTCCTTCCTTCCTTCCTTCTTCCTTCCTTTCTTCCTTCTTCCTTCCTTCCTTCCTTCCTTCCTTCCTTCCTTCCTTCCTTCCTTCCTTCCTTCCTTCCTTTTTTCCTTCCATTCTTCCTTCCTTCCTTCCTTCCTTCCTTCCTTCCTTCCTTCCTTCCTTCCTTCCTTGCTTCCTTCTTTCCTCCCTCCCTTATCTCAAGCCTCAATTTGTCTTTTCTGTAGCTTTTACCATTTGCTCTTTGGTCTGTCCTCTGGATCCAAACAGAGCCCACCAAATCTCTATTCCACATGACATCCCTTCAAAGATCTGTCCCATCTTGAACCTTCTCCTTCCTCGGTTAAATCAGGAAGAACTTGTTTGCAAATGCTGTGGAACTCTGAATATCAATACAGAATGTGCAGACAAGAGCTAGGTAGTATTGGCTAGAAAAGACTGAGTGGAGTCCAGTTGTGGAGAGCCTCGAATGCCTGTCTGCCTCATGAGTTTGGATTTCATTCTACAGGCACAGTGGGTGAGCCACTAATAGAATTATAGTGTGCCACAAATAAAGGTGGACGTCTGTGGATCAGTGGGACTTGTATTAGTGGAGGGAGGTGAAAGTGAATGCCTTTAAGTACATGGCAAAAATTATATGGGTCAAAGAGAAGAGGTTGGAATACAGTACACTTGGGGGGCCAGTCTAGCAGAAGTAGATACTTATATATATATATATATATATATATATATATATATATATATATATATATATATATATATATATATTTTTTTTTTTTTTGTTTGTTTGTTTTGTTTTTGCAGGGGGGAAGGTAGGGCAATTGGAGTTAAGTGACTTGCCCAAGGTCACATGGCTAGTTTTGTGTTAAGTGTCTAGGCCGGATTTGAACTCAGGTCCTCCTGACACCAGGGCCGGTGCTCTATTTACTGTGCCACCTAGCCGCCCCCGATATCTTATATTGTTAAGTCATATGGAAATGAGATTGGAGAAGTAAGGTGCATAGTAAATAGGAGAAGTAAGGCAACTCCCATTGTCCAGCTAAGGAGTTTGGACTTTTTCCTGTAGACAGAGAAGAGTCACGAAATATTTTTCACCAGAATAAGGACTTTATGAAAGAAGTGTTTTAGGGTCTAGGATGTTAGGATATGGAATGGGAAGAGTCCTTGGAGATTATCTAGTACTACCTCCTTATTTACTGAGAAACTAAAGTCCAGATAGTAGAGCTGACTTGCTCATGGTCATATATAGTATCAAAGCTGGGATTAAAATTTAAGTTCTTTGATTTCAAATCCAGGGCTCTTTGTACTGTACCCCGCATCTATTCCTCTATAGATTCTGTGTGGCTTGCTCCCATCTGTCTTCTATCCCATTGCTTCCTTATGAGGAAAATATTCCTGCACACAGTCTGTGCCTAGAAGAATATTTTTTTTATTAAACAAATGATTTATTAACTTCTGTTTTACATCATTCATTTCCTCCAGATTTTGAGTTACAATCATTTCCCCCCCTGTTTTTCCCCTACCCACCCTCCCAGAATAGCAGTCCCACAAGATATCGCTTCCTCCAATCTGCTCTCTCCCCTATCTTCTCCCATACCCCTTTCGACTTTTCCATTAGAGGAAGGTGAATCTTTGTGTCCCAATGCCTGCACATCTTATCTCCCAATTACATGCAAAAGAGTATTAATAATAGTATTTATATATGTTTGAAACATTTAGTCTTAAAACCTCGAATTTCAGATCCATTTCTTTTCTCTCTTGTCACCCATTCCCTCTGGGAAGATAAGTAATTCAGTATGTGTTGTACATGTCTAGCTATACTAAACATTACCATAGTAGATATATTGTACAAGGCTGCTTATAATTCCCTCCCACTCATCCCACCCCCCACCTGGTCCATTCCCTACTTGATCCTGTCCCTCTTCTATAGTGGGTACTTCCAACCTCCCCTCCCCCCAAGGATGCCCTCCCATCCATCATCCCTCCTCTCATCCCCCTTCCCCCTATTCTGCTGCAGGTTGAGATATCCCATTTAGTATGTATGTCATTCTCTCCCTGAACCAAATTCAATGAGAATGTGGTTTTGCCTTTTTGCCTTCCTATTCTTCCCCTCCCTTGCAACCACTTCCCCTTGCTTCTTCTACATGAGATAGTTTACCCTACCCTGTCTCTCCCCATCTCCTCTTGCCACTTTCCTCTCTCACCTCATAATTTCACCCCTGAAGTATCATCCCTTCCCAACAAATTCAACCTGTGCCCTCTATCCATGTATAACTGTGAACATATATACACACATTCACATATGCATTCATATGATCATACATCCTTCTTCCATTATTTTCATAGTGAGAAAGATTTCATCAGTCACAATTATTGTTTTTCCACATAGGAATGTAAATAGTTCAACTTTGATAAGTTCCTTTTGATTTCTTTTCCCTGATTACCTTCTCAGGTATCTCTTGCTTCTTGTGTCTGGATGTCAAATTTTCTATTCAACTCTGGTTTTTTCCTCAAGAATGCTTGAAAGTCCTCTGTTCCACTGAATGACCATATTTTCCCCTGAAACAAAATACTCAGTTTTGCTGGGTAGGTGACCCTTGGCTTCATTACCAGTTCTTTTGGCCTCTTGAATATCATATTACATGCCCTTCCATCCCTCAGTGTAGAAGCTGCCAGGTCCTGTGCTATTCTGATTGTATTTCCACAATATTGAAATTGTTTCTTTCTGGCTGCTTGTAGTATTTTCTCCTTGATCTGGGGATTCTGGAACCTGGCTATAATATTCCTGGGAGTTTTCTTTTTGGGATCTTTTCCAGGAGGTGATCAGTGGATTCTTTCAACCTCTATTTTGCCCTCTGGATCTAAAACATCAGGGCAGTTTTCCTTGAGAATTACTTGAAGGGTGATTTCTAGGTTCTTTCTTTGATCACAGCTTTCAGGTAGTCCAATAATTTTTAAATTGTCTCTCCTGGATGTATTTTCCAGGTCAGTGGTTTTTCCCATGAGATATTTCACATTGCCTTCTACTCTTTCATTTGTTTGGATCTGCTTAACAGCATCTTGATTTCTCATAAAGTCATTTGCTTCCATTTGCTCCAATCTAACTCTGAAGGAATGAATCTCCTCAGTGAGCTTTTGAGATTCTTTTTCCATCTGGCAAATTCGACTTTTTAAGGCATTCTTCTCCTCATTGCTCTTTTGGGCCTCCTTTGCCATTTGAGTTAGTCTATTTTTTTAAGGTGTTGTTTTCCTCAATCAGGCTGTTGACCCTCATTTCATACTTTTCCTGCATCCTTCTCATTTCTCTTCCCAACTTTTCCTCCACTTCTCTTATTTGATTTTTAAAGTCCTTCTTAAGGTCCTCTATGGCCTGCAACCTGCTCATGTTTTCTCCTGGCACTTTTGGAGCAGGACTTCTGACCTCACAGTCCTCCTGTCGCTCTATGCTTTGATCATTTTTGCCCCCAAAGTAGGAGTCTAAGGTTGCATTTTTCTGTTTAATTTGTTTCCTTTGCCTTGGCATGTTGCCACTTAATTACTTGACTTTTGGGATTGTTGCCACAGTATGACCTGTCGCCAGACGGGAACTTTCGCCCCGAACGTGTGTGGTGGGCCAACTTCTGTTTCTGGCAAGCTGGAAACCCACCCACGACCTCCACCCCAGATCACAATCCAGATCGAGGGTAAAGCAAGAGCGATTACCCCCCCAAGACTGTTTGCTGGATCTCTCTACAGTTCGAAAGGCCAGGAGCTGGAGCTGCCTCTGAAAACTGCAAAATGGCGTGTCTCCTCAGTGGCTTCTAGCCCCCAGGGGAGGAAGCCTATGCATTCCCCAAATACTGGTCCCAAAATCCATAGGGCACTCACTTTGTCCTAGGCATGTCTATGTTGATAATTCTGGAGTCACCACAGCTGCTAGTGTTCTGGGGTCCCTCCAGCCGGCTGCTGGCCCTGCTGTGCTGGGGCTAAAACCTCGACTGTGTTTGGCTCGGCGCTGCACTTGAAGAATATTTTCCTCGTTATGGCATATTGACAACAAGATTACTTCCAGAGCACAAGGAAAATGAACAGAAAAAGATGACGGGAATGTTTTGTGCCCAATAAAGCTGAATTTTCAAACATTGTACTTACAAGGCACAATTCACTATGCTAAGTGCTAAGGATAACAAGGAAAAGCAATACACACTTTATGCAGAAAAATAGTCTTCAAATTTCTTATAAGTCAGAGCTGCTATCAATTAAAGCAAACAGATGTAATTAGGGGGGATGATCAGAGGAGTTATCCCATTCCTCAACTGATCAATTTGAGGAGTTATCCAATCAGTTTGATGAGAAGGGCCCCTTGCCAAGATCACACAGGCTATTTCTCTGATTGGATCCCAGTGATGAGAGCTGCCTACAAAAATGATTGGTGACTGGGCATAATGGGGTGAAGTTGGAAAAGCCATTTTTAACTTAGTGTATATAAAAGTGAGCTGAGTCACCAACACTTATTCACACTTTTTTTCCCTTGTGCTTTCAGATCAGAGTAAAGCAAGGAGACACTGTGCTACAGTGGAAAAAAAAAAACTGACTCTGTAGTTAAAAGACCTGAATTCAAATCTGTCCTCTGACATTTACTACTTCTGTAACTCTTCACTGGTAACTTAATTTCCCTGGGCTTTGCTTTCCTCACCTGTGCAAAAAAGAAAATTATATTTGATGGCCTCTTGGGTCCTTTACCATTCAAGATCTGTGATGGCAAGGGGGAGAAGACATTAGGGTATTTGTTCCTTCTTCCTCTCCTCTTCTCTCTGCAATGAAGAGTGATAGACATTTTCAGAAGAAATATATTGCAAGCTTGAGAGGATAGTGAAAGGATTTCCTGGATCATGAGTCCCTCGTATTCTTCTGCTTTTCTGTCTCCTCTTTTTGAAAATAGTATAGAATCAGATATCCAGAATAGACTTTTTTTTTTCAAGTTTTGGCGTTTACCTCATGAGTTTGAGAGTTTTTTAAGAGATCCTGAGTTGTTGCATTCAGTTGGTAACTGGTCACCAAGAGAGATATTTTCTCTACATCATGTTATTTGAAGAAGGAAGAGGATCATTAACCAAGAAGTTTCCTGGAGCTGAAGTACTGAAATGATGCCAGGGGGATGTGGAGTCAAGAGATTTGGACCTTGGCAATCCTGCAATTGCTTTGAGTTACTCAGACAGGGCAAGTCTGATGCACTGTTTATTCATCAGTCTCACAAAATGTGTTTACCTTCTAGGAGTCTGAGAGTTTTAATGGCCGACTTGAGAACTTTATCTTTCTGCATTTGTCTGTTGGCTCTTGCGAGTCCTTTGCCTTCTATGTATTTAATATGACAAATGAATTAAGGGTTGCTCTATACCTGATGCCCATGTTATATGTTGAGCATATGTATGGAAATTGGGAATTCTTTACTCACTTGGGGGAAACTGAGACATCAGCCACATTGAACTTCAATCAGGGCATTTCCTAATACTAAAACTCTGAGATGGGGGTAAGAACCAAAGAAAGAAACTGGATTTTGGGGGCAAAACCTCAAGTTCAGACCTAGTCTGTATGAGCCCAGAGTCTTAGAGTTCTCTGGGTCATGGGGGATATAGATGATTACGAGTCAGGAAAAAGGCAAATCAAAAGACACCTCATCTGCTGCCAAGAGTAGGAAACAGTCATGATGGCAGAAACAAAACAAGCTACAGTGATACATGATCAATAACCAGTCATGATTTATTCTGATACAGACTAATAGAATGTTAGAGCTGGGAATGACCTTAGAGACCATCTGTTCTTCTTACCTCCTCAGTTTTTGTTAGATGAGGACCCAACAGTTCAGAGAGGGAAAGGGATTTGTCCAAGTTTACTCCAAGTGGCAGCCTAAGAACTGGAATTCAATTCTTTTGACTCCAAATCCAGTGATCTTTCAGTATTAGGGACGTCATTACATATTTGGTTTGGAGTGGATTTTGGCACCATCATTAAGTTTAAGTTCTGTTAATTATTAACTCCTCCCTTAAAATTTCTGCTGATGCTTTATTATAATGCATAATAAATAAATAAAAGTTAACTCTTTGGCTACTAAAGACAATGACAACAATGGCAGTGTAGTACAAGCTCTAGCAAGGCCTATTAAGCTAGGAAAACATTGAATACTTGCCAGGGGATGGATGACATTCCCCTTACATGAAGAATAGCCTTGCCAAATTTGGAGAGATTCATCACCAAGAAAAGCTGGCTATCTGTTAATGATTTGGGGGTGGGGTATCATAGCAAATTATGAAAAACATCCACTGAGTCTCACTCAGTATAGCAGCAGCCTTTGGGACTCCTAATTTGTCAGCATGAGCCTGATGGCCTAGCAACCATGTCAGAAACCCACAGCTGGAAGCGATCTTGGCATAGATTATTCCTGAATGGGAGTCTTTCCAACATGGGAAAATGGAGATCATTGTTAATGATAAAGGAAAAAAGGTCATACCAAACCATGTCACTTTCACCAAAATAAAACATTTGATTAGTAATGTTGCAAAACAAATCAAATTGCAAGGAACCCCACCAACACAGTTTAAAAAAATTTTTTAAGGGGTGGCTAGGTGGCGCAGTGAGTAAGAGTGCTGGCCCCAGAGGAGGGATGACCCAGGATTGGTCCTGGCCTCAGAAAATGAGCACACACACATAAATAATGACTGGCTGTGTAACCTTGAGCAAGTTACTTAACCCCAATTGCTTTTAAAAATTTATTTATTTTTCAAATAATATTTTATCTCCCCCACCCCCAATTATATATGCAGACAATTTTTAGCATTCATTGCTAGATTTTGAATCCCCAATTTTTCTCCCTTTCTCCCTCTTTCCCCTTCTCTTCCTAAAATGGTAAGCAGTTTGATAGTGGTTTTAATATGTGCAATCATGTAAAACATATTTCCTTATTAGTCACAGTTGTGAAAGAAGAAAAAGAGCAAAAGAAAAAAAAACAAGAAAAAATAAAGTGAAGATAGTATGCTTCAATTTTCATTCAGAGTCCTCATCTCTTTATCTGGATGTGAATAGCACTTTCCATCATGACTCTTTTGGGATTGTCAAATCATTGTATTCCTGAGAAGAGCTAAGCCATTCATAGCTGATCATTGTACTAGGTTGCTGTTACTGTGTACAATGTTTTCCTGGTTCTGCTCCTTTTACTTTGCATCTGTTCATGTAAGTCTTTCCAGGTTTTTTTTTAATCTGTCTGATCATAATCTCTTATTGCACAATTCCATTACATTCATATACCACAACTTGTTCAGCCATTCCCCAATTTATGGGCAAGTCCTCAATTTCTAATTCTTTGCCAGAATTCTTTGACAAAAAGAGCTGCTTTAAATATTTTTGTATATGTAGGTCCTTTTCCCTTTTTAATGATTTCTTTGGGATACAGACCTAGTAGTGCTATTGCTGGATCAAAGGATATGCATAGTTTTATAGCCCTTTAGGAATAGTTATGAATTAATCTACAGGATGGTTGGATCAGTTCACAATTCCACCAACAGTGCATCACTGTTCCAATTTTCTCATATACTCTCCAGCATTTATCATTTCCCTTTTTGTCATATTAGTCAATCTCATAGGTATGAAGTGGTGTCTCAGAGTTGTTTTGAGTTGTATTTCTCTAATCAAAAGTGATTTAGAGCAGTTCTTATGACTATAGATACCTTTGAAATCAAAGCTTCATCTGAAAACTACATATTCATATCCTTTGACCACTTATCAACACATATCTTGTGTTCTTATAAATTTGACTCAGTTCTCTATGTGTTTGAGAAATGAGGCTTTTATCAGAAATACTTGCTGTAAAAATTTTCCCAGCTTTCTGCTTTCCTTCTATTCTCAGTTGCATTGATTTTGTTTGTGCAAAATTTTTCTAATTTAATGTAATCAAAGTCATCTATGTAATGCTCTCTATTTCCTATTTGGTCATCAGTTTTTCCCTTCTCCATACATCTGACAGGTAGGCTATTCCTCACTCTTTTCATTTGCTTATGGTATCACTTTTTATGTCTAAATCATGTGCCCATTTTGACCTTATTTTGGTATATGGTGTAAGATATGGATCTGTACCTAGTTTGTGCCATATTGTTTTCTGTTTTTCCAACTAGTTTTTGTCAAGAACTAGTTCTTATTTCAGAGCCTGGGGTCTTTGGGTTTTTCAAATATTAGGTTACTAAGGTCGTTTACTACTATATCTTGTGTACCTAACCTATTCCACTCATCCACTACTCTATTTCTTAGTCAGTAGCAGATAGTTTTGATGCTTACTGCTGTAAAATATAGTTTAAGAGCTGGTATTGCTAAGCCACCTTCCTTTGCATTTTTTTTTTCATGAATTCCCCTGATTTTCTTGACATTTTGTTCTTCCAGATGTATTTTGTTGTTATATTTTCTGGTTCTACCAAATATTCTTTTGGTAGTTTGATTGGTATGGAACTGAATAAATAAATTAGTTTAGGCAGAATTGTCATTTTTATTATATGGCATGGCCTATAATTGATATTTTTCCAGTGTTTAGATCTGATTTTGTGTGAAAAGTGTTTTGTAATTGTGTTCATATAGTTCCTAGATTTGTCTTAGCAAGTAGACTTCCAAGTATTTTATATTGTCTACAATTATTTTAAATGGATTTTTTCTTTTAATCTCTTGCTGCTTCACTGTTAATAATGTGTAAAAATGCTGATGACTTTTGTGGATTTATTTCATATCCTGCAACTTTGCTAGTGTTATTAATTATTTCAAGTAGTGTTTTAGTTGATTCTCTAGGATTCTCTAAGTATATCATCTTATTATCTTCAAAGAATGATCATTTTGTTTCCTCATTGGCTATTCTAATTCCTTCAATTTCTTTTTCTTCTCTTATTTCTAAAGCTAAAATTTCTAATATAATGTTGAATAACAGTGGTGATAACGGTCATGCTTGCAGAATTTCTGATCTTATTGGGAAGACTTATAGCTTATTTCCATTATAGATAATGCTTGCTGATTGTTTTAGATAGATATTGCTTTTCATTTTGAGGAAAGCTCCCTTTATTTTTATGCTCTCTAGTATTTTAATATGAATGGGTGTTGTATTCTGTCTAAAGCTTTTTCTGCATTTAAGATATTCATATGATTTCTGTTGGTTTTGTTATTGATATGATAAATTATGCTAATAGTTTTCCTAATACTGAACCAACTTTGCATTCCTGGTATAAATCCCACCTGGTGATAGTGTATGATCGTTGTGTTATATTGCTGTAATCTTCTCGCTAATATTTTATTTAAAAATTTTGCATGAATATTCATTAGGAAAACTGTCTATAGTTTCCTTCTCTGTTTAAGCTTTTCTTGGTTTATGTATCAGCACTATATTTGTTTCATAAAAGGAATTTGGCAGGACTCCTTCTTTGTTTATTTTTTCAAATAGTTTATATAGTATTAGAATTATAGCAATTTATATAATAATTGAAATTAATTGTTTTTTTATTTTTAGTAGAACTCACTTGTGAACTCATCTCACCTTGGGGATTTTTTCTTATGGAGTTTATTGATAGCTTGTTCAATTTATTTTTCTAAGGTGAGTTATTTAGGAATTCTATTTCCTCATATGTTATTCCGAGTAATTTATATTTTTGTGAGATTGCTAATTAATTAGCATATAATTGGGCAAAATATTTTCCAGTGATGGATTTCATTTCTTCTTCATTGGTCATGATTTCACCTTTTTAATTTTTGATGTTGGTTATTTAATTTTCTTCTCTCTCTCTCTCTTTTTTACAAATGCTTTATTAACTTCTGGTTTACATCATTCACTTCCACCAGATTTTGAGTTACAATTTCCCCCCCATTTTTTCCCTACCCACCACCCCAGAATAGCAGTCCCACTAGATGTCCCCTCATCCAATCTGCTCTTTCCCATATCTTCTTCCATACCCCCTTTGACTTTGCCATTAGGGCAAGGTGAATTTCTGAGCCCCAATGCCTGGACATCTTATGAAACATTTAATTTTAAAACTTCGATTTTCAGATCCATTTCCTTCCTCCCTTGTTACCCACTCCCTCTGAGAAGATAAACAATTCAGTATGTGTTGTACATGTATAGCTATGCAAAACATTACCATAGTAGATATATTGTAAAAGACTGCTTATATTTCCCTCCCACCCATCTCACCTCCCAACTGGTCCATTCCCTACTTTGATCCTGTCCCTCTTCGAAAGTGGGTACTGCCAACCTCCCCTCCCCCTAGAATGCCCTCCCCTCCATCATCCTCCCCCTCATCCCCCTTTCCTCTACTCTCCTGCAGGGTGAGATATCCCATTTAGTATGTATGTGATTCTCTCCTTGAGCCAACTTCAATGAGAATATAGTTTTGCCTTTTTGCCTTCCTGTTCTTCACCTCCCCTGCAACTACTTCTCCTTGCCTCTTCTACACGAGATAGTTTACCCTACCCTGTCTCTCCCGATCTCTTCTTGCCACTTTCCTCTCTCACCTCTTAACTTCACCCCTTAAGTGTCATCCCTTCCATCAAATTCAACCTGTGCCCTCTATCCATGTATACCTGTAAACATATGCCCATATACCCTTCTTCAATTATTTTCATAATGAGAAAGGTTTCATCAGACACAGTTATTGTTTTTTCCATGTAGGAATGTAAATAGTTCAACTTTGATAAGTTCCTTTTGATTTCTTTTCCTTGATTACCTTCTCAAGCATCTCTTCCTTCTTGTGTCTGAATGTCAAATTTTCTATTCAACTCTGGTTTTTTCCTCAAGAATGCTTGAAAGTCCTCTATTCCACTGAATGACCATATTTTCCCCTGAAACAAGACACTCAGTTTTGCTGGGTAGGTGACCCTTGGCTTCAATCCTAGCTCTTTTGCCTTCTGGAATATCATATTCCATGCCCTTCGATACCTCAGTATAGAAGCTGCCAGGTCCTGTGCTATTCTGATTGTGTTTCCATAATATTGAAATTGTTTCTTCCTGGCTGCTTGTAGTGTTTTCTCCTTGATCTGGGAGTTCTGGAACCTGGCTATAATATTTCTGGGAGTTTTCTTTTTTGGGATCTTTTTCAGGAGGTGATCAGTGGATTCTTTCAACCTCTATTTCCCCCTCTGGGTCTAAAACATCAGGGCAATTTTCCTTGAGAATTTCTTGAAGGATGATTTCTAGGTTCTTTCTTTGATCATGGCTTTCAGGTAGCCAAATAATTTTTAAATTGTCTCCCCTGGATCTATTTTCCAGGTCAGTGGTTTTTCCCATGAGATATTTCACATTGCCTTCTACTCTTTCATTTGTTTGGATCTGCTTAACAGCATCTTGATTTCTCATAAAGTTACTAGCTTCCATTTGCTCCAGTCTAACTCTGAAAGAATGAATCTCCTCAGTGAGCTTTTGAGATTCTTTTTCCATCTGGCAAATTCGACTTTTTAAGGCATTCTTCTCCTCATTGCCTTTCTGAGCCTCTCTTGCCATTTGAGTTAGTCTATTTTTTAAGGTGTTATTTTCCTCAGTCAGGCTGTTGACTGTCATTTCATACTTTTCTTGCATCTTTTTCATTTCTCTTCCCCAATTTCCCCCCACTTCTCTTATCTGCTTCTTAAGGTCCTCTATGGCCTGTAGCCAGCTTGTATTTTCATTTGGGGCTTTTGGTGCAGGAGTTCTGACCTCACAGTCCTCCTCCATGCTTTGATTCTCTTTGCCCCTAAAATAGGAGTCCAATGTTGAATTTTTCTGTTTATTTTGTTTCTTTTGCCTAGGCATGTTGTCACTTAATTACTTGATTTTTGGGCTTGTTGCCACAGTAGGACTCTGCCACCAGACAGGAAAGCATCCGTCCCAAACCCTGCGCTCTTCACAGCTTCCGCAGGTTGGGTGGCCTCTGTAAAGCCTCCACACACTCTGGCAAGCTGGATACCCACCCCAAACCCCCACCCCCCCAGACCAGAATCCAGATCCAGGCAGTTTAAAGCAAGAGCGATTAACCCCCAGACTGATTGCTGGATCTCCCTACAGTTTGAAGACCAGGAGCTAGAGCCACCAGTGACGCTGCAAAATGGCTTCTGTGCAGCATTTCTTCAGCAGCTTTTCGCCCCCAGGGGAGGAAGCTGAAGCATTCCCCAAATACTGGTCCCAAAGTCCATAGGGCACTAACCTCTCACTTTGTCCTAGGCATATCTGTGCTGATAATTCTGGAATCGCCACAGCTGCTGGTGTTCTGGGGTCCCTCCAGCCAGCTGCTGGCCAGGCTGCCCTGGGGCTAAAACTGTCACTCAGGCGGGCCTGGGCTTGGCTCCCAGAGCACTGCTCTGGCCCCTCCCTGCAGGGTTGCTGGGCTGTCCTCAGCAGGAGGTTAGCTTCTCTGTGTCATTCTGTGGATGCTGGGGCTCCAGAAGTTGTTCAGATTCCCCTTTTACATTGTTTGGAAGTTGTGTGGAGCAGAGCACCTTGGAAGTGCTGTTTCTACTCTGCCATCTTGGCTCTGCCCCCTTCTTTCTCTTTTTTAATAAAATTAACCAATGGCTCATCTACCTTATTGTCCCCTCCTGCTCCCACACATAAAACCGGCTCCTAGTTTTATTTATTAGTTCAATAGTTTTCTTACTTTCAATTCTATTAATCTTACCTTTGCTTTTTAGGATGTCCAATTTGGTACTAAATTGGGAGTTTTTAATTGGTTCTTTTTCTATCTTTTTAGTTGCCTGCTCAATTAATTTTCTCTATTTTATTAATGCAAGAATTTAGAGAAATAAATTTTCCCCTAAGTATTGCTTTGGCTGCATCCCATAAATTTTGGTATGTTGTCTCATTGTTGTTATTCTCTTTAATGAAATTATTGATTGCTTCTATTATATGTTTTTTTGGCCCACATATTCTTTAGGGATTAGATTATTTAATTTCCAAGTGATTTTTAATCTATCATTGTACTTCCCTCTGTTGAATGATTTTTATTGTATTATGATCCAAATAATGATGTATTTAATATTTTTGTCTTTCCACATTTGATTTTGATATTTTTTATGCCCTAATACATGATTGATTTTTGTGTAGGTGTCATTTACTATTGAGAAAAATGTATATTCTTTTCTATCTCCTTTCAATTTTCTCCATTGATGTCATATCTAACTTTTCTAAGATTCTATTCACCTCCTTAGTTTCTTTCTCTCTTATTTTTTTCCTTTGTATTTATCAAGTTCTGAAAGTGAACAGCTGAGGTCCCCCACTAGTGTAGTTTTGCCGTGTACTTCCTCCTGGGACTAATTTAATTTCTTCTTTAGGAATTTGGATACTATACCACTTGGTGCATATATTTTTAGTATTGGTATTACTTCATTATCTATGATATATTTTAGCAAGATGTAGTTTCCTTCCTCATCTCTTTTAATTAGGTCAATTTTTACTTTTTCTTTGTCTGAGATCAGGATTGCTACCCCTGCTTTTTTTTCTTTTTGCTTCAGCTGAAGCATAATAGATTCTGGTCCAGAATTCTCTGTGTGTCTCTCTACTTCAAGTCTGTTTCTTGTAAACAACAAATTGTAGAATTCTGTTTTTTGATCCACTCTGCTATCTACTTCCATTTTATGGGAGAGTTCATCCCATTCCCTTTCACAGTTATGATTACTTACTGTCTTTTCCCCTCCATCCTATTTTTCCTGGCTTGTCCTCTTTCTCCTTTAATCCTTTCCCTCCTCAGCTGTGTTTTGCTTCTGTCCACTGCCTCTCCCCATCTTCCCCCATGTTAATACCCCCCCCCCCCCTACTTAATTTCCTCCCTTCCTACTTCCCTTTTGGGTAAGACAGATTTCTACATTCAACTAATTGTGTTTATTATTCTCTCTTTGAACCAATTCCAAAGAGAATAAGGTTCAAGTCATGCTCATTACCCACCCTTCCATCTTCCCATTCACTTTAATGTCTTTCTTGCATCTTCTTGCAAAATTATTTATCCTGTTCTACCTCTCCATTTCTTTTGCACCCAGTGTGCTCCTTTTTCTTATCCTTTTTTAATGTCATTCTGTCAAATTCACCTTATGCATGTACCCTGCATCTATGTATACTCCTTCTACCTGCACTGTACCTGCATTGTAAGTGATACAGTTCTTTAGTATTACAAGTATCATCTTCCTATGTGATGATGTAAACAGTTTAGTCCTATTGAATCCCTCATATTTTATTCACCTTTTTCTGCTTGAGCCTTGATATTGGAAATCAATTTTTTGTTCAGCTCTGGTTTTCCTCTTATAAAATCTAGAAGTCCTTTAATTTTATTGAATGACCATTTTCTTCCTTGAAGTATCATACTGAATTTCCCCAGGTAGGTGATTCTTGGTTGTAGTCCTTTGCCTTCCAGAATATCAAGTTCTATGAACTCTGATCCTTTAATATTGCAGCTGCTAAGTCTTGTGTAATTCTGATTATGGCACCCTGATATTTGAATTGTTTCTTCCTGGTTGCTTGCAATATTTTTTCTTTAACTGGTAATTTTGAAATTTGGCTATGACATTCCTTGGAGTTTTAATTCTGGGATCTCTTTTTGCAGGTGATCAGTGGATTTTTTCACTTTCTAATTTGCCCTCTGGTTCCAGGACATTAGAGCAGTTTTCTTTGATAATTTCTTGGAGTATGATGTCCACGTGCTCCTTTTGATTATGGACTTATGGCAGTCCTGTAATTCTTTTTTTTTTTTTAAGCAATTGGGGTTAAGTAACTTGCTCAAGGTTATATGGCCAGTCATTATTTATGTGTGGGTGCTCATTTTCTGAGGCTGGATTTGATCCCGGGTCATCCCAACTCCGAGGCCGGTGCTCTTACTCACTGCACCACCTAGCCGCCCCTGGAAACTATCTCTTCTGGAACTATTTTCCAGGTCAGTTGTCTTTCTAACAAGGCATTTTACATTTTCTTCTATTTTTCATTCTTTTGATTTTGTTTTATTGATTCTTGAATGTCTCATGGAATTATTAGCTTCCATCTGCCCAATCCTAATTTTTAAGGAATTATTTTCCTCAGTTAACTTTTGTATCTCCCTTTCCATTTGACCAATTTTACTTTTAAGGAGCTGTTTTCTTTTTCTGTGCTGTTGACTCTTTTCCATCATTCTCATTTCTTTTCCCAAATTTTCTTCTACCTCTCTTGTATTATTTTAAAACTCCTTTTTGAGCCCTTTTATGAGTTCTTTCTGGGCTTGAGACCAATTCCCATTTTTCTTTGGGAGCTTTTCCTATTGGTGTTTGGACATTGATGTCCTCTTTGGAGTTTGTGTCTTGATATTCTTGTCACCATAATAACTTTCTATGGTCAGATTATTTTTTTTATCTTTTCCAGCTTTTCCCCTTTTAAATTTGAGCTCTGCTCCTGGGGGTGGAAGGGGCACTGTCTCAGGTTTCTTGTGCCAGGAGCGATAGGCCCTGACTGTTTACCTGTGCTGCACTGGCTTGCCCTGAGTCTCAAGGGTACCTTTTTGTTTGGTGCTGTGGTAAGGGTGTGGGGATGGTTGGTGCTGCTAGAGGCTATATGGGCCTGGCAGTTTATCTGATGTTGAGTGGAGGCACATGGGAGTGGGTTCTAATGCTGGTTCCTGTCTATGTGCTGAGGTCCATGGTGGGGGGGGGGTATCCCTGAGCTGTTGTCTGCCAGCCATTGTGGGGTGGGTAGACGCAGTGGCATCTGCCTATTTACCTGCATTGTACCATGCAGACAGTCCTGAAGCTAGTGTCTGCCTCTCCACATGGCTGTGCTGGATTACATGAGGGGTCCCAGTGCTGGTGTTTTCCCATTGCCTGGCTATGCTGAGGTACGGGAGAGGTCCTGGTTTTGACATTTGTCTGCTTTGTTGCACTGGGGCTTGGGACTTCCCACTGACTTGCTGAGGCCGGGCTTGCTGCTGACTTGCTGGGATACTTCCTGTCTTATATTGTGTGTACCTCTTCTGGTATGCAACAGGCCTTTTCTGCTGACCTTCCAAGTTACTTAGCTTAGAAGATTGTTTTACCCCATCTTTTTACTGGTTCTGCTATTCCAGTATTCATTTTGGAGTGCTATTTTATGATTGTTTAGAAGTGAATACTGGGGAGTTGAGATGATTTCCTGCTTATTCCACCATCTTGGTTTCCAGAAGAGCCCAACACAGTTTTTGATGCCACACATTTGATTGGTCACAGATTTGCTGATGGAATTATGAAACATTAATGCAGACATGAAGCATCATCCTTTCGTGGTGGTAAATGATGCAGACAGGCTTAAGGTCCAGATAAAATATAGAGGGGAGAAAGAGGTTACATCAACAGGGACAATCTTGACAAAACTGTATGAAATTGTTGCTTTATCTTGGGAAAATTGTTCCCAATACTGTGGTCACAGTACCAGTTTACTTCAAAGACTCCTAGACCAGCTACCAATGACAGGTTGAGCAATGATCTCTGGTCTCAGTGCTTTCTGAATCATCAGTAGGTAAACTGTTGTTGTTTTTGTTTATAGCTTGGGCATAACAGTTGGTGTTGAAAGAAATGGGCTGATCTTTGACTTTGGAGGTATCATTTTCAGTGTCTCTATGTGTATCATTGAAATCAAGTCCACACCCAAGTCCACTTGGCTGACGAGGACTTTGACATTCATTACTGAATTCAAGGACAAGCACATGAAGATTTACCACTGAGAATAAGAGGGCTATCCTGTTCTATTTGGGAACATGCAAAGTATACTCTCTCCTCCAGTACCAGGCCAGTATTGAAATAAATTATTTTTACAATGCTATCAACTTCTATACTTTTATCACCCAGGTCTGTTTTGAAGAGCTGAGTGTTGATGTCTTCTGAAGCAACTTGGACCTGGTAGCAAAGGCTTGTCACATTCCAAGCTGGAGAAATCACAGAGCCATCACATTATCTTGGAGGGTAGTTCCACCTGTATCCTCAAGATCCAGAATCTTCAGCAAGACTTCTTCAATGGAAGAGAGCTAAACAAGAGCCTCCACCCTGATATGGCTGTTGCTTATGGTGCAGCTGACCAGGCTTCCATCATCTCTGGGGACAAGGCTGAGAATGTTGAGAATTTGCTGCTTTTGGAGATCATTCTTCTTTCCTTTGCTATTAAAAGTGCTGCCAGAGTTACGTCAGTTTTGGTAAAGCTCAAATACCCCCTAACTCTGGCCCACCAGACAGCCATAGACCATGGCCATTCAGTTGGCCAACCAAATTGGTGTGATTCTCCAGGTTAATGAAGGTGAGAGGGTAAGGACAAAGGATAATAATCTACTTGGCAAATTTAAGCTCACAGTATTCCTCTCTACTCCCCATGGTATTGCTCAGATCAAAGTAACCTTTAACATCAATGCAAATTGCAATTTTAATGTATCTGTTATGGATAAAAGCACAGGCAAGAAGCATAAGATCATCATCACTAATGACAGAGACCACCCAAGGAAAGAGAATGCAGAGTACCTAGTCCAGGAAGCAGAGATATACAAAACTGAAGAGCAGAAGCAAAAAAACAAGGTCTCTTCCAAGAACTCACTTGAGACATATAATTATAACATCAAGTCTACAGTGCAGGATGAAAGACTTTACATCAAAATTGATAATGGGGATGAATAGAAGATCCTTGAAAAATGTAATAAAATAATAAACTGGCTGGATAAGAATGATACAGCTGGGCAGGAAAAATTGTGCATCAGTGGAAAAAGTTGCAGAATTTCTGTAACCCTACCATTACTGAGCTGTATTAGAATGCATTACTAAGCTATATCAGGGGGCATTTCCAAGAGGCATTCCTGGTAGATTCCTAGGTGAGAGAGCAGCTCAATATAGAAAGGACTTACCACTGAAGAAGATGAGCAAATGCATTAGAAGAGAGAAAATTTCACAAAGTTAAAATTAAGGGATTCAAATTTGTAGCCATGGTTGAGTGCCGGGACAGTTTGAAAATCACATTTGAACTGCTGTGTAATGTTTGGATGGTCTGAATCCTTTATTTTCTGAAGAGGGAAAGAAACAACAGTATTAAGTCAAACTTTATTAGTACTAAAAACAAGTTGAAATGCCATCCTTTCCTGAGGAATAACAATCTATTTAAAATGGAAAGAAAATCTACTAGGACAGTTATAATTAGTGGGGAAAATGTTGACTCTGATGAAGGAACAGATCCTTTGAAATACTGAAGTAATTATTAGCAGACTTATTTGATCAAAATGTACTCTCCTTAACCTATCCTTTGAATACTACATGATGTTAAGGATAAAGCTCTGGATCTGGTATGATAAGATTTGGGATCTAGTCCCAGATTTAACCCAGTTAAGTCCCAGTTGTGTATGATCTTGGACCAGTCATTTACCTTATATTTGTCTCAGTATACTCAGTGGTGAAATGAGAGTAAATAATTCCTGTCCTACTTGCCTTGCAGGGCTGTTGTGAAGACTGTGGTTTACAAAGTACATTCTTGTACATCAAGGCACTATAATATTATGTCAAAAATAGACAATTCTTTTAGCAAACATTTAAAAATATGCTTTTGAATCTGTCAGGGACATAAATTGGTGTTTAATAAATAATGATTGTAATCTGTGCAAATGAAGGTTTTTTTTAAACCCAAGTAAACTTTTGTTTTTATCAAAAAAGATTCAAAATAATTCAATTATCAATAAGGATACTTTTTAATCACTGATTTTTCTTGGATGTTTTGGTAGGTCAATAACTTATGGTATCATAGGATCACAGAAACAGAGTTAGAATGGCTCTCAGTGGCCATCTAGTTCCATTCATGTAAGAAAGAAATCCTCCAGGGGTGGAGTCAAGATGGCAGAATAAAAGCAGGAACTTACTTGAGTTTGTCTCCAGTTTCCTCAAATACCTGTAAAAATGATTCTAAGCAAATTTTAGAGCTATAGAACCCACAAAATGACAGAATGAAATGTGTCTCCAGCTGAGGACAGCCTGGCAAACTAACAGGAAGGGTCTATCACACCAGGTGGGGAGTGGAACACAGTCCTATATGGGCCATGGGATACACCTGTAGCACAGACTGTCCAGAGCAGACCTCAGGGTCTGTCAGTTTTCCCTGACATCAAGCTCAACTCTGCCACTTTCACTTATTTTCCCTGATTCTGGCCTCTGGAGAACACATATGATTTTCCCTCCACTTGACAGTGTTTCAGATACTCAAAGACAGCTACCCCATACCCTCATGAGTCTTCTTTTCTCTAGGATAAACACCCCCATTTTCTTTCCATTCTTAATGTTATTGAATGCAATTTTGTGAAGAAGGCTGCCTGGAAAAGAGACCTAAGGTGAGATCCATGGAATTCTAGAGAGGACTAAATATACCAACATTGTATTTCTTCCCTCTGACCTTTGGACATATATCCAGACAGATACCACAGAACTCAATAAACAGTTACTGTCTGTATCACTGATCTCATGCCCCACATGGTCTTTTACCAGGAAACCAAATAATCAAAGTTATCTTTCTTGAGAATTTTTCAGGCTAATTCAATTTGGGTGAATTCAATTAGATTCAACAGATATTTTATTAAATCCTTATGGTAGACTAGGTCAAGTTATAGAATTCTAGGCTAGGAGTCTATAACTTAGAGGTAGATGGGACCTGAAAAACAATCTTATTTTACAGATGAGGAAACTGAAGACCCAAATATAGTGGCGGGAAAAAAATGTAGGAGTTCAAGCCAAAGGACCTGGATTCACATTTTAGCTCTTCCATTTACTACCTATATGATCTTAGGCAAATCATTTAAGTTCTGTGGGCCTCAGTTTCCTTATTTTTACAATGAGAAATCTGGATTAAATGATCTTCGAAGTCCTCTCTGACTGTAGACATCTTTTCATGCTCCTGAGTAGCAGAATCCAAGTGAATCAAAAGATAGCATCGAAGTTATTCTAAAGTCTTTTCTCATACCTACCTTATGGCACCATAGAAGTGAACCTGGGTTCTTAAAGGATGTCAGCAGAAACAGACTGTAGCAAAGCCAATTAAAGTAGGAAAGGTTTGCAGATGGGCATGGTGTTAGTCTGATTTTCTGTACTCTGGGTAGCAATCTAGCTAATTTGGAAGCCATTTGTCATTAAGTTGACTATGGGGAATGTATGGGTTTTTTTTAAAAATTAAAATGAAAACTTTATTTATTTTTATTTTTTGCCAAAGTGATGTTCAAAGACCATTTAGGGATTGTTGTAGGGATAATGATTGGACTTGTGGTTCATTGGTATAGGGAACTCCTGGGTGAGAAAACTCCCTATGTCAGTGCATACTTGTACCTTTTCTGCAACTCAGTGTTAGAAAGATGTTTAGGGCACCCAGAGGTTAAGTGACTTGTCCAGGGTCACATAGTCAAAATGTGTCAAAGGTAGGGCTTAAGCCCAGGTCTTACTGGTAACTGGGTGGCACAGTGGATAGAGCACTTGGCCTAGAGTCAGGAAGACCTGAGCTCAAATCCAGTTTCAGGCATTGATTAGCTTTGTGACCATAGGCAAACCATGCAATCTCTTTGTGCCTTAATACCATAATAATAGCACCTATCTTCTATGGATTATTATGAAGGTTAGATAAATTAATATTTGTAAAATGCTTTGCAAATCATAAAGCATTGTATAAACGTTCTTATTATTAATTGTATTCCTAATTTAAATATGGTTCTCTACCTACTATGCCATTAGTTCTCAAACTTCTTGGTCTAAGGACCAAAAACTATAATCTCAAAAATTATTGAGGGCAGCAAAGAGCTTTTGTTTATCCAAGTTACATGTGTCAATATTTAGCATATGAAAAATTAAAACATATTATTATGAAAATAGTTTTGACCTTGTGAACTCCCTGAAAGGATCTTAGGGACCCCTACTGTGCTGTGCTGACTCTTAGCTAGTTGTAGGTTTGTAATCTGTTCCTGGGTTACCATGAAACCAAGGAAACCATGATTCCCTGAAGTATTAAAGTATTTTTCTATTAATGTGCTCTTGTGATGCCTCAGGGGTGGCGTAGGGATGGCCCTGGGTACTTGCACAGCATCCTGTGCTTGGAACTTGAGTGTTGGTGGCCCTCCAGGAGACATGAATTTGAACCTTGCCTCAGACACTAGCTGTGTGACCCTGGGCAAGTCAATGAACTTCTTATCTGTAAAACGGAAATAGTCATAGCACCTGTCTCACAGCCCTATTTTCTGTGTTCTCCTCACACAGCACCCTGTTGGCTCACTCTCTTTGCTGGATGGGTCATAGTTCTGGGCTCCCTGGGCCTTCTTGCCTCCATGGCTCACCTCAACTCTGTGGGCCTTTTCTCTGTTGAGTGTAATGTTTCCTACTGGATGAGTTGCTCCCATGAAAGATACCATTTCCAGTGCAGAAAGGGGAAGTGAGACAAATCTCCTCCCTCCTGAACATAAGGAAGGGGGCAGAGAATGATTCCCCTCAAGAGCTGGGTTCTTCCTCCATAGTTGGAGCTCTTCTTAACTACCAAATGAGTGACTCCTCAGAGCCTCTCTTACTTTAACTTTTTTTTTTTTCTATTATTACTAGCTTGGTAAACATTAATAAGCACAAATATTTCTCTGTACAATAAAAAACAGAAAGAGGATTGCACATGAACCATGAGTCTCTACTATGTACAATTTTGGGGGTATATTTCAAATTTATCATGGCAGTTTCAACACTGTCCTGCTAGTCTATGCCCCTTTCTTACCTTTCTTTTGAACTCTTCTTTTTATTTTAAATAATTCAATGACCATCTTTTCTTTCTTTTTTTTCTCTTAGCATCACTATCACTGTTCCATCAGTTCTCCAACTTGCCCACCACAAAATGAATAAAAGTTTTCCTTTGTAACAAAAAAGTATAGTCACACTAAAAACTCACCTGTGCCATGCCAGAAAATGTGCATCCCAATCTTTACCTCTAGCTCATCACCTCTATGCCAAGAGAGGGAAGCACAATGCTTTATCAGTCTTCTGGAAACATAATTGATCATGACATTTATCAGAGTCTCTCAAAGTTTTAAATTTTATTTTATTTTTTACAATGTTGTAGTCATTGTGTATGCTATTTCTGTTACTATTTACTTCCCTCTGCATTAATTCATACAAATCTCAGGCTTCTATGGATCCATCCCTTTCATCATTTTTTTTATTATGTGGTTCCATTGCATTTATATATCATAATTTCTCAGTTTCTAAGTTTGTGCTATGATGAGCTACTATAAATATTTTTTACATGTGGGTATTTTCCATATTTTTTTAAACAAATGCTTTATTAACTTCTGTTTTACATCATTCATTTCCACCAGATTTTGAGTTACAATCATTTCCCCTCCCCTGTTTTTCCCCTACCCACCCTCCCAGAATAGCAGTCCCGCAAAATATTGCTTCCTCCAATCTGCTCTCTCCCATACCATCTCCCATACCCCCTTCGACTTTTCCATTAGAGGAAGGTGAATCTTTGTGTCCCAATGCCTGTACATCTTATCTCCCAATTACAAGCAAAAGAGTATTAATAATAGTATTTGTATATATTTGAAACATTTAATCTTAAAACCTCGAATTTCAGATCCATTTCCTTCCTCCCTTGTCACCCATTCCCTCTGGGAAGATAAATAATTCAGTATATGTTGTACATGTCTAGCTATGCAAAACATTACCATAGTAGATATATTGTACAAGGCTGCCTAACCCTAACCCATACCACCCCCAACCTGGTTGATCCTGTCCTTCTTCTATAGTGGGTACTTCCAACCTCCCCTCCCCCCAAGGATGCCCTCCCATCCATCATCCCTCCTCTCATCCCCCTTCCCCCTATTCTGTTGTAGGTTGAGATATCCCATTTAGTATGGATGTCATTCTCTCCCAGAACCAAATTCAATGAGAATGTGGTTTTGCCTTTTTGCCTTCCTATTCTCCCCCTCCCTTGCAACCACTTCCCTTTGCTTCTTCTATAGTTTACCCTACCCTGTCTCTCCCCATCTCCTCTTGCCACTTTCCTTTCTCACCTCATAATTTCATCCCTTGAGTATCCTCCCTTCCCAACAAATTCAACCTATGCCCTCTATTCATATATAACTGTAACCATCTACACACACATTCACATACATATTCATATGACCACACACCTTTCTTCCATTATTTTCATAGTGAGAAAGATTTCATCAGTCACAATTATTGTTTTTCCACATAGGAATGTAAATAGTTCAACTTTGATAAGTTCCTTTTGATTTCTTTTCTGTGATTACCTTCTCAGGCATCTCTTGCTTCTTGTGTCTGGATGTCAAATTTTCAATTCAACTCTGTTTTTTTCCTCAAGAATGCTTAAAAGTTCTCTATTCCACTGAATGACCATATTTTCCCCTGAAACAAAATACTCAGTTTTGCTGGGTAGGTGACCCTTGGGTTCAGTCCCAGCTCTTTGCCCTCTGGAATATCATATTCCATGCCCTTCATTCCCTCAGTGTAGAAGCTGCCAGGTCCTGTGCTATTATGATTGTGTTTCCACAATATTGAAATTATTTCTTCCTGGCTGCTTGTAGTATTTTCTCTTTGATCTGGGGATTCTGTAACCTGGCTATAATATTCTTGGGAGTTTTCTTTTTGGGATCTTTTTCAGGAGGTGATCAGTGGATTCTTTCGACCTCTATTTTGCCCTCTGGATCTAAAACATCAGGGCAATTTTCCTTGAGAATTTCTTGAAGGGTGATTTCTAGGTTCTTTCTTTGATCATGGCTTTCAGGTAGTCCAATAATTTTTAAATTTGTCTCTCCTGGATCTATTTTCCAGGTCAGTGGTTTTTCCCACGAGATATTTCACATTGCCTTCTACTCTTTCATTTGTTTGGATCTGCTTAACAGCATCTTGATTTCTCATAAAGTCATTAGCTTCCATTTTCTCCAGTCTAACTCTGAAGGAATGAATCTCCTCAGTGAGCTTTTGAGATTCTTTTTCCATCTGGCACATTCAACTCTTTAAGGCATTCTTCTCCTCATAGCCCTTTTGGGCCTCCTTTGCCATTTGAGTTAGTCTATTTTTTAAGGTGTTGTTTTCCTCAGTCAGGCTGTTGACCCTCATTTCATACTTTTCCTGCATCCTTCCTTCTCATTTATCTTCCCAATTTTTCCTCCACTTCTCTTATTTGATTTTTAAAGTCCTTCTTCAGGTCCTCTATGGCCTGCAACCTGCTCATGTTTTCCCCTGGGGCTTTTGGAGCAGGACTTCTGACCTCACAGTCCTTTTCCCGCTCTATGCCCCCAAAATAGGAGTCTAGGGTTGCATTTTTCTCTTTCCTTTGCCTTGGCATGTTGTCACTTAATTACTTGACTTTTGGGCTTGTTGCCACAGTATGTCTTTGCTGACAGATAGGGGAATTTTCGTCCCGAATGTGTGGGAGGGCAACTTCCGTTTCTGGCAAGCTGTAAACCCACCCACGACTTCCACCCCAGATCACAATCCAGATCCAGGGAGGTTATAGCAAGAGTGATTACCCCCCAAGACTGATCACTGTATCTCCCTACAGTTCGCAGGCCAGGAGCTGGTGCTGCCTCTGAAAACTACAAAATGGCGTGTCTCCTCAGTGGCTTCTAGCCCCCAGGGAAGGGAGCTGATGCATTCCCCAAATACTGGTCCCAAAGTCCATAGGGCAGTAACCTCTCACTTTGTCCTAGACATGTCTATGTTGATAATTCTGAAGTCGCCACAGCTGCTGGTGTTCTGGGGTCTCTCCAGCCAGCTGCTGGCCCTGCTGCCCTGGGGCTAAAACCTCGGATCACGGGGACCTGGGCTCAGCTCGGCTCGGCTCCCCATGCTCTGCATGCTGCCAGCTCCCAGAGTGCTGTGCTGGTCCTTCCTGCAGGGCTGCTGGGCTGGGCTGTCCTCAGCGGGAGGTTAGCTTCTCTGTGTCATTCTGTGGGTGCTGGGGCTCCAGAAGTTGTTCAGAGTCCGCTTTTACATAGTTTGGGGGGAATCTGGAGGCAGAGTGGCTTGGATGAGCTGTTTCTACTCCGCCCCTTTTCCATATTTTTTTTGAGGGGGGAAAGCAGGGCAATTGGGGTTAAGTGACTTGCCCACACAGCTGGTAAGTGTCAAGTGTCTGAGACTGGATTTGAACTCAGGTCCTCCTGATTCCAGGGCCAGTGATCTATTCACTGCACCACCTATCTGCCCCCTTTTCCATATTTTTTATCTCTTTGGGACATAGGCCTAATAGTAGCAGTATCACTCGGTCAAAGGGCATGTACAGTTTTGTGATCTTAATGGTATAGTTCCAAGTTGCTTTCCAGAATGGTTGGACCACCAACAAAGCATTAATGTGTCTATACTTTCACAGCCCCTCAAAGACTTCTTTTACAATGGAAAATAAATATCCCAAAGGAGTGAACCCTCATAACTTTACAAGGTCTCAGTTTCCTTACTTGTCAAATCAGGGATTAGGATAACATCTGTAAGGTCCCTTCCAGATTTAAATCTTATAATACTGTTCTAAATTGTTTATGTTCTGAATTCTTTTTTTTTTGTTTTGACTATTACTATTTTCTTTTTATATTTTAATTGATACTTTTGTTTTTTTATCACTTTCATTTCCAAATATCTTTCTTCCCTCTCCCTGATCAAGAAATGAAGAAAAATTGCCCTACTGAAAAAGTCAAAGGGGGTATGGGAGAAGGTATGGGAGAGAGCAGATGGGATGAGGGGATATTATGTGGGACTGCTATTTTGGGGTGTGGGGGTAGGGAAAAACTGTAACTCAAAATCTGATGGAAATGAATGATGTAAACCAGAAGTTAATAAAGCATTTGGAAAAAAAGAAATAAAAGAAATGAAGAAAAAAATAAAGAAATAAAAATGTTCTAAAACAAAAAAACTTAAAATGCATTAACCAAGTCTGATACTGTCCTGAACCTATAGCTTCCCATTTCCGGAAGAAGGGAAAGAGGTGCATTTTCTCACCAATTTTCAAGACCAAGGGTGGTCATTATAATTATATAGTGTTCAGTTCTGTTATTTGACTTTTCAGGGATCCTTTTCACTTAATTTGTTGGAGTCATTATGCTTATTGTGTATATATGACCATTCTGATTATTTTACTCTGCCTTAATTTTATGTTTTCCTCATGTTTCTTTGTATTCTTCATATTCATCATTTTCATAGCAATAACTGACATTCAGCTAGCTCTTTGAAAAAGTACTTTAAATTTTACTTTATCTCATTTGAGCCTCACAACAGAGGCATTTTATCCTCATTTTATATATGAAGAAACCGAGATTAAGTGAGATTAGATAATTTATCCACAGAAATATAGATGATACATGCCAGAAGTGGGATTTGAACCCAGTTGCAGAATTCCCAGCTCCAAATCCAGCATTCTCTTCATTTAGCAACTCACTATATTTCTCTATTCTGAATTGTAAGGAATGCATTATTCCCTTAACTTTCTGATTACACAAAATGTGAAAAATTTGGTGCAATTCCACTTTAATTTCAGTGTAATCTGTTAAAGTTCCACTTTATATTCTACCACATGACAATCCTAAAGTCTTAAAAGTAACCTACTTTTGAAATAGAGTCAAGATGGTGGAGTAGAAACAGGACCCCCACACAGCTCTGGCTTTCGCCACCTGAAATTTATGTAAAAGGGGACTCTGAAGAAACTTTGGAGCTACAGAACCCACAACCTCTCCAACTGAGGAGAGCCCAGCAGGACAGAAGGGAGCAGTGAGTGCAGCATTCTGGGAGCCTACCCTGGCCCCTCATGACCCCAAGGTTTTAGCCCCAGGGTGGGCCTGACCAACCACCAGGTGGAGGGACTTCAGATCACCAGAAGCTGTGGTGGTTTCCAGAATTATCAACACATAGATCCTAAGTCCACAGTGCAGTCCACAGACTTTGGGATCCAGTACTGGGGAGTGTGGTTGGCCTCTGTCCCCAGGGCAAGAAGCCACTGAGGAGCCACAGCCATGCAGCCACCATATGGCAACTTTAGCTCCTGGTCTACAGTTTGCAGGGGGACCAAGCAACAGTCTGAGTGATAATCTCTCTTGATTTAACCTGCTTGGATCTGGATTGCTGTCTAGGGTGGAGGTCCTGGGATATGGGACCAGCTTGCCAGAGTGTGTGGAGGCTTCAGAGAGGGCACTCAACTAATACCTTTGGCAGCTGAGAAAACCCCAGCTATTGGGATTAAGCTCCCCTGTCTGGTAGCAGAGTCCTACTGTGGCAACAAGCCCAAAAGTCAAGTAATTAAGTGGCAACATGGGCAAATGAGGGAAGCAAAGTAAGCAGACCAACCCAACTCTACACTCCTATTTTGGGGACAAAAACGATCAAAGCATGGAAAAAGAGGAAGACAATGAAGTCAGAGCTCCTGCACCAAAAGCTTCCAAGAAAAATATGAGCTGGTTACAGGCCATAGAGGACCTTAAGAGGGATTTTGAAAATCAAATAAGAGAAGTGGAGGAAAAATTGGGAAGATAAATGAGAACGATGCAACAAAATTATGAAGTGAGAGTCAACAAACTGACTGAAGAAAATAACACCTTAAAAATAGACTAACTCAAATGGCAAAAGAGGCTCAAAAAGGCAATGAGGAGAAGAATGCCTTAAAAAGCTGAATTTGCCAGATGGAAAAAGAATCTCAAAAGCTCACTGAAGAGAATCATTCCTTCAGAATTAGATTGGAGCAGATGGAAGCTAGTGATGTTATGAGAAATCAAGATACTCTTAAAAAGATCCAAACAAATGAAAAAATAGAAGGCAATGTGAAATATCTCATTGGGAAAACCACTGACCTGGAAAATAGTTCCAGGAGAGATAATTTAGAAATTATTGGACTACCTAAAAGCCACCATCAAAAAAAATCTAGAAATCATCCTTCAAGAAATTCTCAAGGAAAATTGCCCTGATGTTTTAGAAACAGAGGGCAAAATAGAGGTTGAATGCAGAGATCACCTCCTGAAAATGATCTCCAAAAGAAAACTCCTAGGAATATTATAGCCAGGTTCTGGAGTTCCCAGATCAAGGAGAAAATAATACAAATAGTCAGGAAGAAACAATTTGAATATTGTGGAAGCACAATCTGGATAACACAGGATCTGGCAGCTTCTACACTGAGGGATTGAAGGGCTTGGAATATAATATTCCAGAGGTCAAATGAGATGGGATTAAAACCAAGAATCACCTACCCAGCAAAACTGAGTGCCATGTTTCAGAGGAAAATATAGTCATTTAATGAAATAGAGGACTTTCAAGCATTCTTGATGAAAAAAGCCAGAGTTGAATAGAAAATTTGACATTCAAATGCAAGAAGCAAGAGAAGCATGAGAAGGTAAACAGGGAAAAGAAGTCCTAAGGAACTTATCAAAGTTGAACTATTTATATTCCTATATGGAAAAATGATAATTGTAACTTATGAAACTTTTCTCAGTATGAGAATAGTTGAAGGGAATATAAATGCGTGTATATATAAATATATATGTATATATATATACACATATATATGTATGTATACATACATATATGTCTCTATAGGAAGGTATATGGGTGTATGAATACTTATGTGAGTGTGTGTATATATGTGTACAGGTATACATAGACAGAGAGCACAGGACCAATTGAATAGGAAGGGATGATACTTAAAAGGTGAAATTAAGAGATGAGAGAGGAATATAATGAGAGGAGATGGGGAGTGACAGAATAGGGTAAATTATATCATATAGAAGAGGTAAGGGAAAATGGTGACAATGGAGGGGAAGAACAAGAAGGCAAAAGGGAATGGGTCAACCTTATTCTCATTGAATTTGGCTTAGGGAAGGAATGACATATACACTAAATAAGGTATCTAACGCTACAGGAGAGTAGGGGGGAAGGGGAGGAGGGAGGGAGTGCAGGCTAGAGGGGAGGGAAGTTGGAAGCACCCACTTTTAAAAAGGGACATGATCAGAGTAGAGAATAGAACAAATGGGAGTTGGGATAGGAGGGAGGGAAATATAGTCAGTCTTTTGCAATATGTCCACTATGGAAATATTTTGCATAGCTACACATGTACAGCCTATACTGAATTGCTTATCTTCCCAGTAAGGGTGGATTACAAGGGAGGAAGGAAATGAATCTGGTATTCAAAGTTTTAAAATTAAATGTTTAAATATGTATGTATGTATATATATATATATATATATACACACACATATATATGTACTGGTATTAATATTATTTTACTTGTAACTGGGAAATAAGACATACAGGCACTGGGGCATAGAAATCCACTGTGCCCTACTGGAAAGTCGGAGGGGATATGAGAGAAGATATGGGAGAGAAGTTTTTGGATGAGGGGATATTTTGGAGTGGTGGGTAGGGGGAAAATGGGGAGAAAATTTGTAACTGAAAATCTTGCAGAAATGAGTGATGTAAACTAGAAGTTAATAAAGCGTTTGATTAAAAAATTTTTAAAAAGTAACCTACTTTTGGTAACTTAATTAAATCTAACTCATTGTATTCTTTTCTGCACTGCATTAAATATAGTCAGCAATGGAGAAGAGTAAGGTCTGGTCTCTGTCCTCTAGGTTCTTACGATCTTGAATATTGTGTTTTGCTGTACACACAGCAAATCATTAGAGAAAAAAATTTTATATTGCCAAGGGCCCAAATATACGATATAGACAAGATACTGTGGGAAATCAGGAAGGGGTGGAACAAAATACTAGGGGATAGATTAGAAGATAATGGAAAGAATCTTTGTTCGGTTTTTCTGTTTTTGGAGGGGGGAAGGTAAGAGCAATTGGGGTTAAATGACTTGCCCAAGGTCACACTGCTAGTTTTTTGTGCTAAGTGTCTGAGGTTGGATTTGAACTCAGGTCCTCCTGACTCCAGGGCCTGTTCTCTATTCACTGGGCCACCTAGATGCCCCAAGAATTTTAAAGAAGATATTATGTTCAAATACCTTCTTTGTCATATACTTGTCATTTGACCTTGAATAAATCACAGAATCATAGACTTTCAAGTTGTAAGGTACTTCAGTGGAGCAAGGCTATTCCTTTTAAAGATAATATTCCTTCAAAGACCTAAAGGGAATTATCTTGTCTCTACTAAACCTTCTTTTCTTCAGGCCAAACATCCACATTTTCTTCTAGCAATGTTCATAACAATCAATCAATTAGCAAGTACTTATTAAGCATCTTGTATATTTTAGCTAGTGTGTGAGGTGCTGGGGATACAAGTACAAAGATGAAACAATTCCTACTTAAAATAGGCTTAATTCTAATGGGTTATACTATTACATATAAAAGTACAAAAGTCGTGGTATACACATGTAATCCTTGTAGCCAGGGAATCTGAGGCTAGCATATTGCCTGAGTTCATGAGATCTGAGCCACATTAGGATAAGCCTCCAAGAACAATGAACTATCTGGCTACCTAGGGAGGGGCAAATTAGTCCATGTCAGAAACGGACTAGGTCAAAACTACCATGCCAGTTGGTAGTGGGATCAGTCAAAGAATGGTCATTGAATTTCCAACCTGAGCAAGATTGAGATATTCAGTATTTTTATACACTCACATATGTATACACACACAGTTTATGTTGTGTTATGTACATATATATTATATGCATATAGTATAATGTTAATTAATACAAATATATACAAAACAATTAAAGAAAGAGAATTTAAGAGGATGGTCCTAGCAGTTGGGGGAATCAAGAAAAGCTCAATATAGAAGATAATGCTTGAATTTCACCTTAAAAGAAATCAGTAAGTCTATGTAGTAGCTCCAGACACGAGAGATGGCCAGTGTAAAGGTATGGGAATAGGAATGAATGTTGTACAGGAGGAAAAGAGAGGACAATTTGGCTGGATCATAGATTGCTGGAAGGATTGAATAACGTACAGTGAAGTTAGAAAGATAGGTCAGCTAATACTTGAAAAGCTAAACAGAAGTTCATTTGGCATGAACTCCAGCACCTTCACCATCTCGGCTGCCCTCTTTTGGGCACTTTCAGGCTTATCAATGTCTTTGCCAAAATGTGACACCTGAAACTGAACACAACACTCCAAGGCAGACAGCTCGTTAGATCTATCATCTCCTTATTACTTAATTTCATGCATCTTTTGAAGTAGCCTAAGATTGTATTAGATTCTTCCCTCCCCTACTTTTTTTTTTAACAAATGCTTTATTAACTTCTGGTTTACATCATTCATTTCCACCAGATTTTGAATTACAATTTTCCCCCCATTTTTCCCCTACCCACCACCCCAGAATAGCAGTCCCACAAGATATCCCCTTATCCAATCTGCTCTCTCCCATATCTTCTCCCATACCCCCTTCGACATTACCATTAAGGCAAGGTGAATCTCTGTGCCCCCATGCCTGCACATCTTATCTCCCAATTACATGCAAAATAGTATTAATAATAGTATTTATATATATATTTGAAACATTTAATTTTATAACTATGAATTCCAGATCCATTCCCTTTCTCCCATGTCACTCAATCTCTCTGAGAAGATAAGCAATTCAGTATGTGTTGTACATGTATAGCTATGCAAAACATTACCATAGTAGATATATTGTAAAAGACTGCTTGCATTTCCCTTCTACCCATTCCACCCCCCACCTGGTCCATTCCCTACTTGATCCTGTCCCTCTTCTGAAAGTGGGTACCTCCAACCTCCCCTCCCCCTAGAATACTCTCCCCCCTCTCATCCCCCTTCCCCCTCCTCTCCTGCAGGGTGAGATATCCCATTTAGTATGAATGTCATTCTCTCCCTGAGCCAAATTAAATGAGAATATGGTTTTGCCTTTTTGCCTTTCTATTCTTCCCCTCCCCTGAAACTACTTCCTCTTGCCTCTTCTACATGAGATAGTTTACCCTACCCTGTCTCTCCTCATCTCCTCTTGCCACATTCCTCTCTCACCTCTTAACTTCACCCTTTAAGTATCATCCCTTCCCACCAAATTCAACCTGTGCCCTCTATCCATGTATACCTGTGAACATATGCCATGTACCCTTCTTCAACTATTTTCATACTGAGAAAGGTTTTGTCAGTTACAGTTATTGTTTTTCCATGTAGTTCATATGTAAATAGTTCAAGTATGATAAGTTACTTTTGATTTCTTTTCCCTGATTACCTTCTCAAGCATCTCTTGCTTCTTGTGTCTGAATGTCAACTTTTCTATTCAACTCTGTTTTTTTCCTCAAGAATGCTTGAAAGTCCTCTATTTCATTGAATGACCATATTTTCCCCTGAAACATGACACTCAGTTTTGCTGGGTGGGTGACACGGCTTCAATCCTAGCTCTTTTGCCCTCTGGAATATCATATTCCATGCCCTTCGATCCCCCAGTGTAGAAGCTGCCAGGTCCTGTGCTATTCTGATTGTGTTTCCACAATATTGAAATTGTTTCTTCCTGGCTGCTTGTAGTATTTTCTCCTTGATCTGGGAGTTCTGGAACCTGGCTATACTATTCCTAGGAGTTTTCTTTTTGGGATCTTTTCCAGGAGGCAATCAGTGGATTCTTTCAACCTCTATTTCCCCCTCTGGGTCTAAAACATCAGGGCAATTTTCCTTGAGAATTTCTTGAAGGATGAGTTCTAGGTTCTTTCTTTGATCATGGCTTTCAGGTAGTCCAATAATTTTTAAATTATCTCTCCTGGATCTATTTTCCAGGTCAGTGGTTTTTCCCATGAGATATTTCACATTGCCTTCTATTCTTTCATTTGTTTGGATCTGTTTAACAGCATCTTGATTCCTCATAAAGTCACTAGCTTCCATTTGCTCCAGTCTAACTCTGAAGGAATGAATCTCCTCAGTGACCTTTTGAGATTATTTTTCCATCTGGCAAATTCGACTTTTTAAGGCATTCTTCTCCTCATTGCCCTTTTGAGTCTATTTTGCCATTTGAGTCAGTCTATTTTTTAAGGTGTTATTTTCCTCAGTCAGGCTGTTGACTCTCATTTCATACTTTTCCTACATCCTTCTCATTTCTCTTCCCAATTTTTCCTCCACTTCTCTTATTTGGTTTTTAAAATCCTTCTTAAGGTCCTTTATGGCCTGTAACATGCTCATATTTTCATTTGGGGCTTTTGGTGCAGGATTTCTGACCTCACAGTCCTCCTCCTGTTCCATGCTTTGATCCTCTTTGCCCCCCCAATAGGAGTCTAATGTTGCATTTTTCTGTTTGTTTCCTTTGCTTTGGCATGTTGCCACTTAATTACTTGACTTTTGGGCTTGTTGCCACAGTAGGGCTCTGCCACCAGACAGGGGAGCTTTTGTCCCAAACGTTGGGGTCTTCACAACTTCCGGAGGTGTTAGTTCGGTGGCCTCTGTGAAGCCTCCACACACTCTGGCAAGCTGGATACCCACCCCAAGACCTCCACCCCAGACCACAATCCAGATCTAGGGAGGTTAAAACAAGAGTGATTATCCCCCCTCCCCCCCAAGACTGATCGATAGATCCCCTTACAGTCTGCAGGCCAAGAGCTGAAGCTGCAACTAAAGCTGCAAAATGGTGGCTGTGCCTGTCTCCTCAGCCACTTCCCCCCAGGGGAAAAAGCTGACGCGTTCCCAAATACTGGTCCCAAAGTCCATAAGGCAGTAACCTCTCACTTTGTCCTAGGCATATCTGTGTTGATAATTCTGTAATCGCCACAGCTGCAGGTGTTCTGGGGTCCCTCCAGCCAGCTGCTGGCCTGGCCGCCCTGGGGCTAAAACCACAACTCAGGTGGGCTTGGGTTCAGCTCTCAGAGCACTGAGCTGTTGGTTCCCAGCATGCTGCGCTGGCCACTCCCTGCAGGGCTGCCGGGCTGTCCCTCAGTGGGAGGTTAGCTTCTCTGTGTCGTTCTATGGGTGCTGGAGCTCCAGAGGTTGTTCAGAGTCCCCCTTTTACATGGTTTGCAAGTGGTGTGGTTGAGAGCACCTTGGAAGTGCTGCTTTTACTCTGCCATCTTGGCTCTGCCTCCTGAATCACTCATTCTTTAGGATTAGGTAATTTAATTTTCAATTAATTTTTAATCTATCTTCCCATGGTGCTTTGTTACATGTAATTTTTATTGCATTATGATCTGAAAAGGATGTATTCAATATTTCTGCTTTTCTACATTTGATTGTGAATTTTTTATGCCCTAATACATTATTGATTTTTGTGTAGGTGCCATGTACCACTTCGAAAAAGGTATAATCCTTTCTATTCCCATTCAATTTGCTCCAGAAGTTTATAATAACTAACTTTTCTAAAATTCTATTCCTCTCCTTAACTACTTTCTTGTTTATTTTGTGGTTATATTTATCTAGTTCTGAAAGGAGGAGGTTGAGGTCTCCCACTAGTGTAGTTTTGCTCTCTATTTCTTCCTGGAAACTACTTCATTTCTCCTCTAAGAATTTGGATGCTATACCACTTCTTGATTATATTTTTAGTATGTATATTATTTCATTATTTATGGTACTTTTTGTTTTTAGCAAGATGTAGTTTCCTTCCTTATCTCTTTTAATCAGATCTATTTTTGATTTTGTTTTGCCTGAAATTAGGATTGCTACCCCTGCTTTTTTTTTTTACTTCAGCTGAAGTAATAATAGGTTTTGCTGCAGCCTTTAGCCTTTACTCTGTGTGTATCTCTCTGCTTCAAATGTGTTTCTTGTAAACAAAAATTGTAGAACTCTGGTTTTTAATCTATTCTGCTATCTGGTTCTGTTTCATGGGGGAGTTCATTCCATTCATATTCACAGTTATGAATACTAACTGTGTATAAAAATACATCCTATTTCCCTGCATTTATACTTTTTTCTCTCCTTTCACTGTGTCCCTCCTCAGCAGAGTTTTGCTTCTGACCACCACATCCCTCAATCTACTGCATCTTTCAGCACCTCCTTCTATTTTCTTTCCCCTTTCCTCTCCTACTTCCTTTTAGGGGAAGATAAATTTCTATACCCAGCGGAGTGGGTATGTTATTCCCTCTTTGAACCAATTCTGATGTGAATAAGGTCCAAAAAATGCTTGTGCCCTCCTTTCCCTCTACTGTAACAGGTCTTTTGCACATGATGTAATTTACCCTATTCAGATTCTACGTTTTCTCTTCTCATAATCCTTTTTTACCCCTTAATTTTTTTTTATATAATTACATCAAAATCAACTTAAACCCACATTCTCCTTTTCTATATCTCCAGGTCATTTATTTATTTATTTATTTATTTTTTTGCGCTTTTTTTGGAGGGTGATTGGGGTTAAGTAACTTGCCCAAGGTCACAGGGCTAGGTTTTTTTTGTTTGTGTGTGCATTAAGTGTCTGAGGTCGGATCCGAACTCAGATCCTTATGACTCCAGGGCCGACACTCTACTCACTGTGCCACCTAGCCACCCCAGGTTATTTATTTTTAAAAATTAATTTATTTTTATTTTTCAACATTCTGCTCCACCAGTTTTTGAGTTTTAAATTTTCTTTTTCTCCCACTCCTCCCCCCTCCCCAAGATATCATGCAATCTGATATAGGCTCTACATATACATTCTTATTAAACATACTTTCACATTAGTCATGTTGTAAAGAAGAATTAGGACCAATGGGATGAACCACAAGAAAGAAGAAACAAAACAAAACAAAAACAAAACAGAGAGAGAGCAGATAGTATCTTTCAACCTGCATCTTGCATTCAGACTCCATAGTTCTTTCTCTGGATATGGAATAACATTTTCCATCATAAACCTTTTGGAGCTGTCTTAGAACCTTGCATTGCTGAGAAGAGCTAAGTCTATCAAAGTTAGTCATTGAACAATGTATCTGTAACTGTGTACACTGTTCTCCTGGTACTTCTCCCTTCACTCAACATCAGTTCATTTAACTATTTCCAGTTTTTTTCTGAAGTCTGCCTGCTCATCGTTTCTTATAGCACAATAGTATTCCATTACATTTATATACCACAACTTGTTCAACTATTCCCCAGTTGATGGGCATCCCCTTAATTTTCAATTCTTTGCCACCACAAAAGAGCTATTATAAATAGTTTTGTACATGTAGGTCTTTTTCTCGTTTTTGTGATCTCTTTGGGTTACAGTTCTAGACATGGTATTTCTGGGTCAAAAGGTATGCATGGTTTTATGGTCCTTTGGACATAATTCCTAATTGCTCTCCAAAATCATTGGATCAGTTCACAACTTCACTGAGAATGCATTAGTGTTCCAATTTTCCCACATCTTCTCCAGCATTTATAATTTTCCTGTTTTGTCATGTTAGCTAATCTGATAGGTGTGATGTGGTATCATAGAGTTGTTTTGATTTGTATTTCTCTAATCATTAGTGATTTTGAGCATTTTTTTCATATGACCATAGATAGATTTCTTTCTCTGAAAACTGCCTGTTTATATCCTTTGACCATTTATCAATTGGGGAATGACTTGTATTCTTATAAATTTGACTCAGTTCTCTACATATTTTAGAATATATTTTAGGCCTTTATTAGAGACACTGGTTATAAAAACTCTTTCCCAGTTTTCTGCTTCCCTCCTAATCTTGGTTGCATTAGCTTTGTACAAAAACTTTCCAATTTAATGTAATAAAAATTATCTACTTTACATTTCATAATGTTCTCTATCTCTTGTTTGGCTGTAAATTCTTACATTTTCCAAAAATCTGACAGGTAAACTATTTCTTGCTCTCCCAGTTTACTCATAGTATCAGCCTTTATATCTAAATCATGTACCCATTTGGACTTTATATTGGTATACAGTGTAAGATATTGATCTATGCCCAGTTTCTGCCATGCCATTCATGCCATTCCAGTTTCCCCAGCAGTTTTGTCAAATAGTGAGCTCTTATCCCAGAAGCTGGAGTCTTTGGGTTTATCAAATAGTAGGTTACTATAGTCATTGACTACTATGTTTTGTGTACCTAATCAATTCCACTGATCCGCCATTCTATTTCTAAGCCAGTATCAAGTAGTTTTGATGATTGCTGCTTTATAATACAATTTAAGATCTGATATGGCTAGACTACCTTCCCTAGCATTTCTTTTCATCCATTCCCTTCATATTTTGGACCCTTTGTCCTTCCAGATAAATTTTGTTATTATTTTTTCTAGCTCTATAAAATATTTTTTGGTAGTTTGATTGGTATGGCATATAACCTAATTTAGGTGGAATTGTCATTTTTATTATACTAGCTTGGCCTCCCAAGGAGCAACTGATGTTTTTCCCAGTTATTTAGATCTGACTTTATTTGTGTGAAAAGTATTTTGTAATTGTGTTCATGTAGATCCTGGGTTTATTCTGGAAGGTAGACTCCCAAATATTTTATAATGTCTAGAGTAATTTTAAATGGAATTTCTCTTTCTATCTTTTACTGTTGGACTTTGTTAGTAATATATAGAAATGCAAGTGATTTATGTGGGTTTATTTTATATCCTGCAACTCTGCTAAAGTTATTATTTCAAGTAGTTTTCTGCTTGATTCTCTAAGTTTATTATCATATCATCTGCAAAGAGTGATAGCTTTGTTTCTTGTTTGCCTATTCTAATTCCTTCAGTTTCTTTTTCTTCTCTTATTGCTAAAGCTAGCATTTCTAGTACCATACTGAATAACCAGGGTGATAATGGATGTCCTTGTTTCACCTTCAATTTTATTGGAAATGCTTCTAGTTTATCCCTGTTACACATAATGCTTGCTGATGATTTTAGGTAGATGCTACTTATCATTTTAAGGAAGACTCCATTTATTTCAATGCTCTCAAGTGTTTTTGATGGAAATGGGTGTTCTATTTTGTCAAAAGCTTTTTCTGCATCTATTGAGATAACCATATGGTTTCTGTTAGTTTTGTTATTGATATGATTAATTATCCTGATAGTTTTCCTAATATTGAAAGAGCCCTGTATTCCTGGAATAAATCCTACCTGGTCATAGTGTATTATTTTCGTGATAAGTTGCTAATTTTATTTAATATTTTTGCATCTATATTAAGAAAATTGGTCTATGATTTTCTTTCTCTGTTTTGACTCTTCCCAGTTTAAGTATCAGTACCATATTTGTATCATAAAAAAGAATTTGGTAGGATTCCTTCTTCTAGTTTCCCAAATAGTCTATATAATATTGAAACTAATTGTTCTTTAAATGTTTTATATAATTCATTTGTAAGTCCATATGGCCCTGAAGATTTTTTCCTAGGGAGTTCATTGGTGGTTGTTTAATTTCTTTTTCTGAGATGGTTTTTTTTTTTTAAAGTATTTTACTTTCTCTTCTGTTAATCTGGACAATTTATATTCTTGTAAGTATTCATCCATTTCACTAAGATTGCCAAATCTATGGGCATACAGTTGGACAAAATGATTCCTAATTGTTTTTTACATTTCCTCTTCATTGGTGGTGAATTCAACCTTTTCATTTTTGATACCGGTAATTTAGTTTTTTTTCTTTCTTTTTAAATTTTTTTTATTTTATTTCAATTTTTAAATAAATTTATTTATTTTATTTTTAGTTTTAAACTTTCACTTCCATAAGATCTCAAGTTACAAATTTTCTCTTTGTCTCTTCCATACTCCCACCCCAATATAGCAAGCATATTGAACACCCTTCCCCCAGTCTGTTCTCTCTTACGTCCTCCCCTATCCACCCCTTACTTTCTTGTAGGGCAAGATGGATTTCTATACTCCATTGTCTATATATATATATTATTTCCCAGTTGCATGTAAAAAACAATTTTTAACTTTTGTTTTTAAAACTTTGATTTCCAAATTCTTTCCCTTCTTCCCTCCTCACTACCCCCAATGGGAAGACAAGCACTTCAATATAGGCTGTATATGTGTAGTTATGCAAAACATTTCCATAGTAGTTATATTGTGAAAGACTAACTACATTTCCCCTCCATCCTATTCCTCTCCCCATTTATTCCGTTTTCTCTTTTGACCCTGTCCATATTTGAAAGTGTTTACTGCTAACTACCGTCTCCCCAATCTGTCCTCCCTTCTATCATTGTCCCTCTTATCCCTTCCTCCCTACGTTCCTGTAGGATAAAATACTCAATTGAGTGTGTATGTTATTCCCTTCTTAAGCCAAATCCAATGAGAGTAAGGTTGACTCATTCCCTTTCAACTTTCTGCTCTTCCCCTCCATTGTAATAGTTTTCTCTTGCCTCTTTTATGTGAGATAATTTACCCTATTCTATCTTTTCCTTTTTCTCCCATTATATTCCTCTCTCACCTCTTAATTTTATTTTTTAGCTATCATCCCTTCATATTCAGCTCTTCCTGTGCTCTCTATGTATACATGTACTCACATATACACATACACACATACATATATATATACACATATACTCTCCTATACATACATATGTATATATATGTATACACATATATACATATATATTTCCTTCAACTATCCTCATACTGAGAAAAGTCTCATGAGTTACAATTATCATTTTTCCATGTAGGAATGTAAATAGTTCATCTTTAAGAAGTTCCTTATGATTTTTTTTCCTGGTTACCTTCTCAGGATTCTCTTGCTTCTTGTATTTGAAAGTCAAATTTTCTGTTCAGCTCTGTCTTTTCATCAAGAATACTTGAAAGTCCTCTATTTCATTGAATGTCCATATTTTCACCTGAAGTATTATACTCAGTTTTGCTGGGTAGGTGATTCTTGGTTTTAATCCTAGCTCCTTTGACCTCTGGAATATCATATTCTGAGCCCTTTGGTCCTTTAATGTAGAAGCTGATAGATCTTGTGTTATTCTGATTGTGTTTCCACAATACACAAATTGTTTCTTCCTGATGGCTTGTAATATTTTCTCCTTGACCTGGGAACTCTGGTATTTGGCTATAATATTCCTAGGAGTTTTCTTTTTGGGATCTTTTTCAAGAAGTGATCAGTGAATTCTTTTAATTTCTATTTTGCCCTGCAGTTCTAGAATATTAGGGCAATTTTTCCTTGAGAATTTCTTGAAGGATGATTTCTAGGCTCTTTTTTTTCCTTATCATGACTTTCAGGTCATTCAATAATTTTTAAATTATCTCTCCTGGATCTATTTTCTAGGTCAGTGGTTTTTCCAGTGAGATATTTCACATTGCCTTCTATTTTTTCATTTGTTTGGATCTGTTTTATAGTATCTTGATTTCTCATAAAGTCATTAACTTCCATTTGATACAATCTAATTTTGAAGGAATTATTCTCTTCTGGAAATTTTTTTCTTTTTGGTGGGCAATTAGGATTAAGTGACTTGCCCAAGGTCACATGGCTAGTTTTTGTATTAAGTGTCTGAGGCCAGATTTGAACTCAGTTCCTCCTGACTCCAGGGCTGGTGCTCTATTCACTGAGCCACCTAGCTACCCCTTCAGTGAATTTTTGAAATCCCTTTTCCATCTGACCAATTCTGGTTTTGATTTTTTTTCTTTTTTTTTTGGTAGGGCAATTGGGGTTAAGTGACTTGCCCAAGGTCACAGGGCTAGTTTTTGTGTTAAGTCTCTGAGGCCAGATTTGAACTCAGGTCCTCCTGACTCCAGGACTGGTGCTCTATTCACTGCACCACCAAGCTGGCCCTCCACGCCACCCCACCCCCATTCTGATTTTTAAGGCATTCTTCTCCTCGTTGGCTTTTTGGACCTCTTTTGCCATTTGAGTTAGTCTATTTTTTAAGGTGTTATTTTCTTCAGTAAGACTGTCGACTTGTTTTTCATTATTTTCTTGCATCATTCTCATTTCCCTTCTCAATTTTTCCTCTACTTCTCTTACTAGATTTTCAAAATCTTTCTTGAACTCTTCCATGTTCTGTTACCAGTTTGTATTTTTCTTGGAGGCTTTTGATGCAGGAGTTTTGACTTTGTTGTCTTCTTCTGATTCAATGTTTTGATCTTTTTTGTCCCCATAAAAGGAATCTATAGTCTGATTATGCTTCCTTTGTTTGCTCATCTTGCCAGACAATTACTTAACTTTTGAGCTCTTTGCCACAGTAGAACTCTGCTTCCAGAGTGGAGAGTGCTGTGTCCCAAATTTCTGGGGTTTTGCCCAGATGTTGTCAGAGATTTTTTCCAAGCACCTGCCTCAGAACTGTGAGGAGGACTTTCTCTCCACAGCCTCAACAAATTTTGCCACACCAGTGCTCCTCACCCCAGGACCAGCACCCAAAACTGCAATCCAAATCCAAGCATGGCAAAGCAAGAGAAGCCTGCCTCAGTGCCAGCAGAGAGATTCCTGAAAATGCCCTCTGGACAGTCACTTGGTCTCCTTATGATCTGTAGGCCAGGAGTTGGAAGCAGTAGCAATGGTAGCACTTGCAGCTGCCATCACCTCTGCTGTCCTGGGGGTAGGGGCTAGACCATGCTCTTCTCTTACCCTGGATCAACAGGGTTCCTTTTAATGAACTTTTGCTTTCTCTTTGGCATTTATGGGTTTAGAATTCTGGAAACCACCACAGCTACCAGTTATTCACTCTTCTGAAGTCTGCTCTGGCTGGTTTGTGCCACTGGTTGGGGCCACCCTGGGTCTGGGCCATATGGCTCACATGGGGCTGCACTTGGCTGCCAGCCCTGTGTGATAGATCCTTCCTGTCAGACTGTTAGGCCACCTTCAGTGGGAGATTTGTTTCTCTCTGTCACTTTGTTGGTTCTGTAGCTCTAAAATTTTAGAGTCATTTTTACAAGTATTGGAGGTGGTCAGAGTGGGAGCTCAAGCAAGTTCCTGCTTTTATTCTACCATCTTGGCTCCTCCCCCTCTTCCTTTTTAAAAAAAATTAAATTAACCAAAGGCTTATTTATTTTTTTGGTTTTTTAATATAAAGCCAGATCTTAGTTTTATTTATTAGTTCAATAGTTTTCTTAATTTCAATTTTATTCATCTTTCCTTTGGTTTTTAGTATTTCTAATTTGGTATCTATTGGGGATTTTAAATTTCTTCTTTTTCTAGCTTTTTTGGTTGCATGCTTAATATGTTGATCTTCTCTTTCTCTGTTTTATTCATGTAAGCATTTAGAGATATAAAACTTCCCCTAAGAACTGCTTTTACTGTATTTCACAGTTTTTTGTGTGTTGTCTCACTATTGTCATTCTTTTGATTGAAATTATTGACTTGTTGTTTGACCCACTTATTCCTTAGGATTAGATTATTTATTTCCCAATTAATTTTTAGTCCATCTTTCCATGACCCTTTATCACTATAATTTTTATTGCATCATGATCTGAGGAGGATACATTTAACATATCTGTCTTTCTGCATTGGATTATGAGGTTTTTATTCCCTATTACATGGTCAGTTTTTGTGTAGGTATCATGTACTGCTAAGAAAATCTTCATTCAGTTTTCTCCAGAGGTCCACCATATCTAACTTTTCTAAAATTCTATTCACCTCCTTAACTCCTTTCTTGTTTATTTTGTGGTTAGATTTATCTAGTTCAGAAAGAGGGAAGTTGAGGTCTCCCACTAGTATAGATTTACTGTCAACTTCTTCCTGTAACTCGCTTAACTCCTCTAAGAATTTGAGTGCTATGTTTAGTAATGATACATCTAAGTTTAGTAATGATATTGCTTCATTGTCCATGGTGCCTTTTAGCAGGATACAGTCTTTTCCCTATGTCTTTTAATCAGATTTATTTTTGTTTTTGCTTTGTCAGAGATTGAGATTGCTACCCCTGCTTTTTTTTTTTGCTTCAGCTGAAGCATAATATGTTCTACTCCAGTCTTTTACCTTTACTTTATGTGTATCCCTCTGTTTCAAATGTGTTTTTTTTAACAATATTTTGTAGGATTATGATTTTTAATCCATTCTGCTATCCACTTCCATTTTATGGGAGAGTTTATCCTATTCACATTCACAGTTATGATTACTATCTGTGTCTTTCTTTCTATTCTATATCCCACCATTTACACTTTTATTTTTCCTTTCTCCCTTTCCTTCCTCCCTAGAGTTTTGCTTTTGACCACTGCCTTCCACAATCTGCCCTCCCTTCTATCAATCCCCCTCCCTTTTCTTTCCCCTTTCTATTCCATCTACCTACGGGGCAAGTTAGATTTCTATACCTAAGTATGTTATTCCCTCCTTGAGCCAAATCCGATGAGAGTAAAGTTCAAACAATGCTCTTCTCCCTCCTTTCTTTGCCTCTACTGTAGTACATCTTTGTGTCTCTTCATGTGATATAATTTACCTTTTTCTGCTTCCTCCTTTTATCCCATTGCAATGTTTCTTTAGAGCTTAATTGGGCTTCTTTATCATCACATCAAAATCAACTTAAATACATGCCCTCTATCTATGCATTTCCCTTGTATATGGTGTATTAAACATACAGTTCTCAAGAATTGTAGCTATCATCTTCCCATATAGGGATGTAAACAGTTGGTCCTTATTGGAAAAATATGTTTTGTTTTGTTTTATTTTTCCCTTTTCTGTTTACCTTTTTATGCCTCTCTTGAGTCTTGCATTTAAAGATCAAAAAGTCTGGAAGTCCCCTTTTCCATTGAATATCCATCTTCTTTCCTGGAAGATTATGTTCAGTTTCCCTGGGTAGTTGATCCTTGGCTGTAATCCAAGTTGTGTTTCCTTTTGGAACATCATATTCCAAGCCCTCAAATTTTTAATGTAGTGTTATAGGAATGTAAATTTTTAAGATCCTTCCTGCCCCTAGGTTAAGTGCACCTGGAACCTGTGGTGGGAGGCTTGTTTTTTAGGAGACACTTTGTGATTGGGCAGTGGGTCGAGGGTTGTTACATTCTCTGAGTCTGGAGAAGGCTATATAAGCTCTATTGTGAGACTTTGTTTTGGGGCTCACTTTGAGAAGTGTTGTGTGACTGGACCAGAGGAGACTCTGGGCAGCTGTTGAGAGGCCCCCTGGATTTGAAAACCCAGATGTTGATGCTTCCCTCTCTAGTAACTGTGATTTGGTATGGATGTAATGGTTGGACAGTTGGAGGCCTGTCTGCTTGAAATGTTTCTGTCTGTATACTCTGAAGTTCAGGGTGCTGACCTTTTCCCCCTGAACTAGGTAAATGATATGTTTGATTGATTAAAAGAAGATTGTTAACCCATTTTGAGTTGCTTTCCTTTAGAAAAGCAGATCTAAGAACTTGTGTTGGCAGCCACCCTGGGGATGCTGGGGTGCTTGCTGCTACATGTAGAAGCTACAAGGTCCTGTATAATCATGACTGCGGTTTCATGATCTTTGAATTGTTTCTTCCTGGCTGCTTGTGGTATTTTCTCCTTGATCTAATAATTCTGGAATTTGGTTGTAATATTTTTTGGTGTTTTCAATTTGGGATATCTTTCAGGAGGTGTTTGGTGGATTTTTTTCAGTGACTATTTTACCCTCTGGTTCTAGGAGCTTAGGGCAGTTTTCCTTGATGATTTCTTGAAAGATACTGTCTAGGGTCTTTTTTTCATCATGGTTCTAAGGTAGACCAATAATTTTTAAACTATTTCTCCAGGATCTATTTTCCAGGTCAGTTGTTTTTCCAACGAGGTATTTTATGTTTTCTTCTATTTTTTCATTCTTTCTATTTTGTTTGACTGATTTTTTTTTTTTTGGCCTTTTGGAGGGCTATTGGGGTTAAGTAACTTACCCAAGGTCACAAGGCTAGGTTTGTGTGTGTGTGTGTGTGTGTGTGTGTGTGTGTGTGTTAAGTGTCTGAGGCTGCATCCGAACTCAGGTCCTTCTGACTCCAGGGCCGATGCTCTACTCACTGCGACACCTAGCCGCCCCTGTTTGACTGATTTTTGATATCTCATAGAGTCATTAGCTTTCACTTGCCCAATTACAATTTTCAATGAATTGTTTTCTTCAGTTAGCTTTTGTACCTCCTTTTCCATTTGGCCAATGAAACTTTTAAGGAGTTGTTTTCTTCAGTGTACTTGTTTCTATTCTGTCAATTGTATTTTTAAATGAATTGTTCAATTTTTCTTCTACTTCTCTTATTTGACTTTTAAAATCCTTCTCAAACTCTTCCAAGAAGGCTTTTTGGTCTTGAGACCAGTTCATATTCTCCTTTGAGGTTTCGGATGTGGGTATTTTGACCATGTTTTCCTCTTCTGAATTTGTATTTTGATCTTCTTTGTCACCAAGATATTTCTCTAAGGCCACTGATGTTTTTTATTCTTCTTGTTCATGTTGTTTGCCTTTTTTCCTGGCTTTTAAATTTGATCTTTGTTTCTGGGGTCCTGGAGGCATTGTCCCAGACTTCTTGTTTTGGTGGCTAGGGGCCTGGTGACTGGTATTCTGTGTTGGGGCCTCAGGTGCTGGGAGCTGGATGTTGTAGTGGTCTGGTATTACCTGGTGCTGAGTTGTAGTTGCTGGTGGTGGCTGTTGTGTACCTGGTGTTGGCACTTGTGAGCTTCTCCTCCTTCTCCCCTGCTGGTCCACTGAGGTAGGGCTTGCTGGGACACCTTTTGTCCTGGACTGTTCCCCTCAAGCCACAGCAATCGGGACCTTTTCCATTAATTCTCCTACCCTCCTGAACTAAAAGACTGCTGTACCCCATCTTTCTGCTGGCTCTGTTATTCCAGGATTTTTTCTGGGGGCAATATTCTCTGGATTTTTCAAAGTCTATAAGGGAGTATGAGAGCAGCTTACTGCTTACTCTGCCATCTTGGCTCCTAGAAGTTTAAATATGTGACTTTCAAACATTCAATTTGTGGGAACAGCTGTTGCCACAGGCCTCCTACAGGACTACACTACTCTCTCACCCAGTTCTGACAGATCCCTGCCTCCTTCTCTGAGAGGTCTGATAATCATCACTGCTGCCAGTAATTCAGTCCCCTGGGATCTGCTTTGACTTTGCTATGGTTGAGTCTGTGCTTGGGTAGCCTACTTACTAGACTGTGGTCCTCTCCCAGCCTGGTATAACAGATCCTTCCTGTCAACCTTCTAGGTTGTCTTTGGCTAGAAATCTGCCACACTCTGTATCTTTGTGGATTCTGCCACTCTAGAATTTGTTCAGATTCACTTTTTGGAGGTATTTGAAGGGGTTTGTGGCAGAGCTTAGATGAGTCTTTGATTTTACTATGCCATCTTGGCTCTCTGCTTCCTCTCCCTCCCCCCCTCCCACCATGTATCAGAATTTAAATTTTTTAAACTGTATCTTGAGAGGCTGACTCAATTTCTTCCTAGCTACTTAGGGGAGATGTAATGGCTGTTCTATGAGAGGTCTGAGGCAGAGATGGTTGCAAGGTCAGTATGAGGAAGAGATTCCATAAACTTGGAGTATAAGAGGGGTAAGCTCTGGAGCCTGAGAGGATTTGAAGGCTGCCCACAATGCACCTTCTGGTGGAAATGATATACCATTGTTACATTTTGGGGTGCATCTTGGGAGATTCTGGTGATTCTGGTTGTTGTGAGCCTACTTGAGGGGTTAGCTGCAAGGTGCATGCTTGGTAAACCAGAAGCTTGTTTTCAATTCTCCCAGTCTTTCTTTTCTAATACCCCTACCCCTCTGCATTACCTCTTCTCCATCCTTACTTTCTCTCCACTGGCCTCCTCATTCTCCCTTCTATTATTCAAACTGGCTTTCAGAAAAGGCCCCAATAAAACCATTTTTACCGAGGTACAGATGACCGACAAGGTTTAGTATGTTTTCTCTCCTAGGAATTTCTATTGTGTTGGTGAACAGGTGCTTTTTTTCACCCAATGGAATGAAGCTCTAATGTTGGATTTTGAACTGCTGGTGGAAGGAAAGGTGTTCCTGACATCCATTTGAAGAGGCAGCTATCCATTGTTCCTCCTCACAAAAATGGGCCACTTTAGTTAAAAAAGGACATGGTGAGTTTTTGTGTGTGTATGGCTATTTATTGGAAATTGAAAATTGATTGAAATTTTGAAAAAAAAATTTGAAAAAATTATTGAAAAAATAAATTGAAAACAGATGGGAAATTCATTGTGCAGCTTAGCTATGCAAGATGTACCTGTGAGAGGGATCTTACAGGTCATCCATTCCACCTTCCTCATTTTTCAGATGAGAAAACTGAGGTGCAAATTTCATGCAAAAGCCAGGAAGAGTCAGGACAGTCCATGGAAAGTGTAATAGAGGAAGAGTAAAATTTAATTCCTGTTTAATTCCTGGCTTTATTACTTCCTGTTTGGGTAATGTTGGGTAGGTAAATTATTTAACATCTCTGAGTCTCAGTGTTCTCATCTTTAGAATGAGGGTATTGAACTAAATGGTTTTTAAGGCCCCTTTTAAGTCTAAATCTATGATTCTATGAACCCACATCCTCTAACTTCAAATCCAACATACATTCTGCTCCACTGTGCTTTGATTCATACTAAATCATCCACCAATCAATAGAAAGTAGTGAGTCTGGGTTGTTATAGAGACCTGCAAATGTGAATTATTACTACTATCATTTCCAGTGATAAACGAGTTCAACAGTCTCAAGTCACACTCTTTATTCAGAGACAGCAGCAAGAAACCTTAGGCAGCCTCAGAGATACTTGCTTTTTGAGTTTCATTTAGGGTTCATTATTTTTCCCATGAAGAGAATTGATTGGGTTATGTTATCTAACATCACCATTAAGAAGGGTTTATTGTATTTCATGATTTGGGGAACAGTCATCGGCAGGGTCTCAATGCCACTTCCTCCGGCTGCTTCTGCTCCGTTTTCATCCATCTTGAACACAGCTTTCTGAATAGCCTAGAAAAGGAGACAACAAAGGGTTAGCTAGTCAAATTCTTTGAAAGGCATTCCATTTCCCTTCATGCAACAACTCAGTCTAGGACGGAACAGTAAACTGTGTTTGAATTGATTTCGTCCATCTAGTTAGTCAACAATCTTTTATTAAGCATCTATAGTATGCATATATTTATCTATAAAATGGGAGGCAGTAGGATAGGGGATAGAAGCCTTGCCTTGACTCAGCCTCTTAATTAGTCAACTCTAAGACTGAAAGTTACAGAGGAATTGACAACCTATGGGTTAAGGGAATAAATCCATCTGGATTCTCAAAATGTCTCTTTCCAAAACAAATAAACAAACAAAAAACCCCCGTAATATACATAGGTCTATTCCCAGAACTGTGAGGTATCTAAGGATTATTAGGACTCTGTCCCTTCTCCTTCAGGAGTTTATAATCTAGTAGGAAAAATGCCATGTATTTGAATAAATTTATGAGAAGTAAAAAATGCTATGAAATCAGATGCAGGAGAGATTGGTTTCAGTTAGGGGACCAATTGACAGCACAGTGATGAAAAGACTGGGTTTTAAGTCTGAGGACCTGGTTTTGAATCCTGGTTCTGTTTGTTACCTCTGTGACTTTGGGTAAATCATTTCACCTCTCTAGGCCTCAGTTTCTTCCTTTATAAAACGAGAGAGTTCTAAATCTTAATCTTTTTGTGGATAAGGGAAGGTTTCATGAAGCAGAGAGCATTTGAGTTGGGGTTAGAAAGATGAATGGAATGTTAATAGGTAGAGATGGGGAAAGAAAGGAAATTAGAATTTATTAAACACCACCTATGTGTCAGACTCTGTGCTGTGCATTTTACAAATATTATTTCATTTGATCCCCACAATAACCTAGCTTTGGAAAGATGGTTCTATTATTATTCCTATTTTGTAGCTGAGGAAACTGAGGCAGACAGAGGGTAAGTGACTTGCCACTAGTAAGTAGCTAAGACTGGATTTGAACTTAAATCTTTTTAACTCTGGGTCCAGTGTAAGATGTGGGACTAAACCTAATTTCTGCCAGACTACATTTCAGTTTTCCCAGCAATTCTTATCAAATAGGGACTTTTTCCTAGGTAATTTATGTTTGAGGTTCACCAAACATTTTATTACTAGCTCATTTATTTCTGATTCTTATTTGTCTGGGATTCCACTGATTTCCTTATTTTCTTTTAAATCAGAAGCAAATTGTTTTGATTATTCTTGCCTTATAATATTGTTGGCAGTCTGGAAGCCCCAATACTTCTATTTCCCTACTTTCCCCCCATTATTCCCCTTAATTTTCTATATTTTTTTCTTCAAATATATTATGCTATTGTTTTGTCTAGCTCAATAGAGCATACTCTTGTAACTTTAATTAGTTTTGTTATGATAGAATGGTTACAACTCCTGTTTTTTTGTTTGTTTCAGATTCACCTCACATATATAGTAAGCTGTATTCCAGCCAATGGTTTAATTCTTTACATGTATTTATTTTTTTAGATGAGTTTTTTTCTGGAGGGGGTAGCAAAAGATTGTGAAGTTTTGCTTTCTTATCTATTCTGCTATTTTCATTTGATTAGATTATTTAGTCTATTAATATTTAAAGTTATGAGTTAGGCTTATGCTTTTTCCCATTTGTTTCTTTAATATTGTTTTGGAAAAGCCACTGACATTGATTTAAGGAATTTACTTGCCTAGAAGTTCCTTATAACTAATGAAATCAAAAGTCCAGTCTCTCTTCTTTTGAGTAAAAAGAGTTTGGAGAAAGAAAATCTGCCATGTTGATGGTTACCTGACCCAGAGCTCTACTAATGATCTTTTTTTTTTTTTGCATTATACCATATAACTACAGATTGTTTCCTTTATGATAGAGGTGTTGAATAAATGAGCTGACCAAGGAAGGGCCAAATCCCAGTTCCCCCAATTTCAAGGATATTTCCAAGTTCTTTTGTTGTCTTGGAATTTTGCCATATCAAATATTGCTCAAAAGAAATGGGCCAGAGTCTGGAACTTGGGAATCTTTTTTCTTATATAGATTTTATGGTTATGATTTGTTTTCATGGGATTTAACCTTTGGCATTATAGCTGATAAACTTATGGAGCTAGTTTATCAGAATGGTTATGAAAACCATTGACATTAAGCCTGAAAGGACTTTAGGTCTACTTCCTGCTCTTAGCTGCCACTTTTAGATCTACCTCATGCTATCAACACCCAGAGAGCTTTCTTTCTTTCTTTCTCTTTCTTTCTTTCTTTGTTTCTTTGTTCCTTCCTTCCTTCCTTCCTTCCTCTTTCTTTCTTCCTTCCTTTTTTTCTTTCTGCATTTCAGAGGGGGATGGTAGGGCAATTGGGGTTAAGTGATTTGTCCAAGGTCACATAGCTAGTTTTGTGTTAAGTGTCTGAGGTCAGATTTGAACTCAACTCCTCCTGACTCCAGGGCCAGTGCCCTATTCACTGTGCCACCTAGTCACCCCTCTTTTTTTCTTTATGGTTTTCTGCATTCAGATAGGCAGCCTTCTTCAGATCCTGGTGACAGTTATCATCCTCATGCCTTTCTTGGTACTGCTTCCCTGTTTTCATCTCTATTCCTTATCTATGCCCCTATATTTGAGGATTTCAATATAGATGTATATGTGACCTGAAACATGCTTACTTTTGACTTCACCAACCTCCTCCACTCCCGTGACCTTCTTCACTCCAACCCAACCCCCTATAGCTATTGATCTCATGCCACTGATTTCATCATTAGCAATGTCTCCTATGCCTCAGTTCAGAACTACAGAATTCCACTAGATGACCATAACATGGTACCCTTCCAACTCTCCTTGTGGTATGTATGCATCATCCTTGTTAGGGATATTCTAGATGGGATTTCTGTTCAGGTGCACCACACGCATGCATTTGCATGTGTGTGCGTGTGTGCGTGTGTGTGTGTGTGTGTGTGTGTGTGTGTGTGTGTGTGGTGATTAGATGATCTTTGAGGTTACTTCCAACTCTAAAATTCTGTGATTCTTGAAGAGAACTTAGAACATGTTATTTGAACCTTGAATTTTCTATATGCACAGTCTATATTTGGATGTTTTCAGTAATAGAGAATTCATGACCTTGTGAGGTCCTGCTATATTGTCACATGGTTGTAGTTTTAAAGAATTTCTTCCTTCTAGTGAGCTGACATCATCTCCAACACTATTCTACCTCTATCGTTCTCTCTCTATAAACTCCCTTGGCGATCTCATTGGCTCCCAGAAATTTAATTGTAATCTATATATTGATGACTCCCAGATCTTTATCTCTAGCCCTAACCTCTCTCCTGAGTTTTAATACTACATCACAGAATGCCCCACCATATACTTCACATCTATTTCCTTCTCTTTACTCTAGTTCAAGCCCTTATAACATCTTATCTAGATGATTGTAATGCCTTTCTAACTGGTCCCTTCTTCAAGTCTCTCCCCACTTCAGTCCATCATCTACACTGCTGCCACAGTGATTTCTTGAGTGTGTTTCTAACCATGTCGCTTCTCTACTTGGTCAGCTCCAGTGACTTTCTGTTGCCTCTAGATTAAAATATAAAGCCCCTTATTTTTAGCTTCTAAAACTTTTCAGTCTATCTTTTGAGCATCATCATATACCACACCTCCTCCTATACTGTGTGATCCAGCCCAACTGGCCAAATCTTCTGTTCTACACAAAAGAATCCCATCTTTTGTCTCCATTGATTTGCACTGATTCTTCCCCATGCCTAGAATACACTCTTTCCTTACCTCAGATCATAGAATCCCTCTCTTCTTTCAGTCTTTTCTCCTGATTTTCTTGAGTCCCAAGTCTCATCTGCTAGTACATTCCCTCTCAAACTAGGTTATATGTAATTATTTAGTATTTATTTTCTTTATATGTATTATGTAGATACTTTTATACAATATATATATGTATGTATCTACATATCTATGTTTTTGTTGTCTTCCCTGCTGGAATGTAAGCTACTTGTATGTAGGTTTTGTTTCATTAATTATATTTGTATTCTCAGTACCTAGCACAATGCTTGGCTTATAGTAGATGGTTAAAAATGCTTATTTGATGACTAATTCCACCCATAGGTAGATTGAGGGGATAGATCACATTGGTAATAAAGAGACTCTCTGGAAGAGAAGGGACTTTAAAAATTTATCTTTTTGAGACCAGGGGCAGCTAAGTGGTGCAGTAGATAGAATGCTGGGCCTGGAGTCAGGATGTTTCTTGACTTGACAACTTTGGGATTTTCTGCCTCATACTGGTGCTATTTCCATTAGACCATACTTCCCATAAGCTCCTTGAGATAATAGCCAAGATATGACCTCTTCTCTATAATGGACATTCCACATTTTCCCAAAACCTGTAGCATATAAGGGGAACTGCATAGCTAAGACTTTGAAAACAATTAAAATATATTAGGTAATTAAAATATATTTCCCATGTCAATTTCAATTTATTATTCATTCATTCATTAGAACAATGTTTATAGAGTCCCTACTCTGTGCAAAGCAACATGTCAGTCTCTATGGGGACAAAGATGATGATGATTGCATCTGTATTGTAATGGTTGATGTTCCTTGGCTACTAGAGATGGGGGTTTCTGATAAATGAACTTGCCCTCCAACTACCTGACACAAAAACCCTGACAAAGTTAGATGTGATGTTTGAAAAATGGCTGTCATTTTGGAGGGTGTGCCACATCCTAGGTAGCCTACAAATGAATGACAACTGAAGTTCAAAGTTCATGTCTGATTGTCTTACCCGGCTAACTTTCAGGGTCTTCTGGGGACTGATTCTGGTGAGGTCAGCACTTCCATCAAAGATTCGGGTGACACCAAGCCCAGAGAGAGAGTTTTTCATGTCATAGGTACCAGAGATGGAAAACTTGGGTAAACTCACATCAGCAGAACTGGAGAAATAGAATCATAAGAGAAAAGTTCCAATCCAGATTTTAAAGCATGTACATTCAGTGGTTTAAATAATCCTTTATAGTACCTTGGGAGCAAAGCTAATCCTGCATGATTTTGTGAAATAGGCAGGATTTGTCTTTAGCATCTCCAATTTCCAATTCACCAATTTTTTTTTGGAGTCACCTGTTCAGGACCTTCTTTTCCCTTATTAAAAAAAAAAAAAACCTGGAACCAAAATCCTGGTTCTGCCACTTTATTATCTGCACATCCTTGGATAAACGATTTCACCTTTCTGAGCCTCAGTTTCCTCATCAGTAAAATTAAGGCATGGGATTCAGTCTTCTCTAAGATCTCTGTCAGCCCCAGAGTATGATGCTGTGAAGAAATTCCTTCATCTTGAGCTTCATTCATTCATCTCACCTTGAGAATAGCTTTGTATTTTTACACTGTTAGAGGGATTTTCATTTAATGACCAAAGCCCAAAGCTAAGTAAAGGCTAATAGTTTTTCTCTACATCACCCACTCATTGCAAGGAAGAGTATGTGTGAGTGTGTGTGTGTGTGTGTGTGTGTGTGTGTGTGTGTGTGTGTGACAGAGACAGAAAGACAGAGAGACAGACACATAAACACAGACCTTTGACCATGACCATCTATGACTGCACTATAAATTCCTAAACTCTGAAATTTCCCCTCTGATCATACCCTCTTATCCTTTTAGTTTTCTATACAAATTTTTTTTGGCTTCTACTCTAGAGTCAAAAAAATGCTGCCAGAATATAGCAATAAATCATGTTGACTGTGCCTGCCATAAACATTCATGCTATCTGATCTTTACTGGGCCCCCATTGTACCTCAGTCCTTTTCATTTCTGTTCAACTTATTACACTCCCCACAATGACTTTTCCATTTTCCTCAAGCCCCCAATACCAGCCTCACCCTGCTTTCTATTAGCAAATAACATTGTCCTTTACCTTATTAAGAAAGTTGAGCCTTCTATTTACGACTCCCACTGCTCAAAAACTTTATGTCTTTACAATAATTGAAAAGTAAAATGTGTATGAGACTGAATTTGAACTCAGGAAGATGAGTCTTCCTGACTCCAGGCTCAGCACTTTATCCACTGTACCACCTAATTGTTGGTAATATAGTGCTGGAGATCAGGAGATAGACCAGAGTTAGATATAGATCTGGGAGTCATCTGCATAGGAATGATATTTAAACCCATGGGAGCTGCTCAGTCATCAAGTGAAACAGTGTAGTGAGAGGAGAAAAGGGTCCCAGAACAAAGAGAATTCACAATAAAAGTTCTTGGGGTTTGGAGGGAGGAAGAGCTTGCCACCAGAGATCTTCTCCCTGATGGGAATTTCCATCAACCTTTGGGAGGGAGGGAGGATAGGGTAAAGCCACATGCAATGAATATCACATGATAATTTGGGATATTCAATAAAGAGGCCAAACCAGAAATTCACCTATTTCCCCCCTTCTCCCCGCAGTGTATCTCAACTCAGATAGGTAAGACCTGTATAGGACCTTCAAATAATTATATGGGTGAGCTGAAATCCTTTAGAGATGCAGCATGTGACCTGGCCATTTTATCTCTTGGAATCTCAGGACTGACAAAAGATCATGGTGGAATGTAGCTGTCAGACATAGAAGGGACTCTGAGAAGAAAAGCATAGAGTGAACTTAGAGCCTAGAACCAGAGAATTATAGAATGTCAGGGCTTGAAAGAACCTTAGAAGTCCCGTCTAGTCTAAAACCCTCAAGGGTGACCTTCCTAATGGAACATGCATATTAATGAAGCACCCATAATGAAGAAAGATAAGCAGCAGCAACAACCATAAGTAAAACTCCTCATTAGGAGAGAGGAATAAAATCTTTCCCTTTTTTTTCCATAAGTATGAAACATTGCATATATTATCAGACTCAGCTGATACATTGACTTTGATGAACTTAATTTTTTTTCCTTTTTTATTCTTAGTTAAGGTTGGATGGGTACAAAGAGGAAGGGGGCAGATATATTTGGAAATGATGGTGATGTAAAAAACAAAAGATATCAATAACCTTTAAAAAACATTCTTTTAGACTTTCTAAAGAGAGCCCAGCACTTTTATTGCCCTTGTATGATTACTTGTATGTACATACCTTGTATGTTGGGGAATAGCCCCATTCAGACTTGGCTCTGTGCTGCTTTTTTGGTGACCTGAATGCAAACCTGTTGGGCTACCTTTGAAAATGAGGTGGCCTATCCTTTGGGTGTATTACATATTTTTCATATAATTGTGATTTTATCTGAGAACATCTGCAACAGTTAGGAACATTTATTCCCTACCAGACAGAGACTTTATGCTAACCGTAGACAAGATGTCTTTTCATAGCTCACATGGCCTGGATGACTAGGACTGAACAAACATCAAGGGGCAAACAGCTGGGCACAGCTGCATGTGTAGATTTCTTTTGTAGCATCACATCATGGCAAGGAGTCAGGAGCGTTTGGTTGGGAGTCAGCAGATATGGGTTCTTCTCTTGACTCTGCCTTTTGACTAATTATGTTTTGTGATCATGTGCAAATAATTTCCCCTCTCTGGGTCTTAGTTTTCTCCTCTGGGAGATAAGAAGGTAGACTATTAGATGTGTCAAACATGCAGCCAATTGCAGCTTGGAGGCTACAAAACTTTCCAGTGCCCTGGAACCAAATTAAAATGTAATTGGGAAAATTTAATAAAATAAAAAATACAATACAACATAAATAATGTTAATTTGTGGTTTCTAAGTCAATATGCAGCCCTAAGGATTTTGTTCCTATTTGAATATGACACCACTAGAATAGATAATCATTTGCTCATTTAATCTAAGGTCACTTCCAGGCCTGACATTCCATGTTCTATCATTCTCTGATCTAAAGCAGGAAGTGGTGTGGTCCAGTGGAATGAGCCTTTGACTTTGAATCACAAGAGACCTTTGTAACCCCTGGGAAAGTCACTCTATGACCCTCAGTTTTCCAGCTCTGCAGAACATGTGTACAAAGAGGCAGTATTTGTAATGGATAGATAACTTGCCTGAGGGTCAGGAGGATATGATTGTAAGTTCTGTGACTGCTGTATACTTACTGTATGTGCTGTATGTGGGGGGGGAGGAGAGGGGGATAGGAGAGAGAGAGAGAGAGAGAGAGAGAGAGAGAGAGAGAGAGAGAGAGAGAGAGAGAGAAAGAGAGAGAGAGAGAGAGAAAGAGAGAGAGAGAGAAAGAATAGTGCTTATATTGCCTACATCGCAAAGTTGTTTAGAGATGTGTGACATATATAAAGAATTCAGGGAAGTTAGGGAAGACTTATACAAACTGTTGCAAAATGAATTAAGCAGAACAAGGGAGGAAAGTGCAATGCCTACAAAAATGGAAATGGAAGTGCAATGGGGTAATCCCCTATACTTTGGGTATGATATATACTTTTGCTGAGTGAACATTATCCTTTTCTGAAATGACCCAGCAATTCTTTATTGGTCCATCCTCATAACTGAGGGGTTATGTAGAAGATGATTGGTCAGAATCAGAAGGAGCTCCTTACTCAGTAATTTGTAAGAGGAAGTAAAGAGAAATAATCAGCTCTTTCCTTTGGGAACTTTTTCTCCCTTAGACTTTTGGCAAGAGGAAAAAAAGTATTTGTATGTTCTTCCCTATTGTCTCTTTCTCTCCCCCCTACTTCCCCCTCCCCAGCATTAATGTTGATTTGTAGCTTGAACACATAGCAATCAGACTATACAGAGTTAGGTGGTACAGTGGATAGAGTGCCAGGACTGGAGTCAGGAAGACTCATCTTGAGTTCAAATCTGGCCTCAGATATTTACTAGCTGTGTGACCCTGGGCAAGTCACTTAACCCTGTTTGCCTTAGTTGTCTCATCTGTAAAATGAGTTGGAGAAGGAAATGGCAAACTACTCCAGGATCTTTGCCAAGAAAACCCCAAATGGGGTCACAAAAAGTTGGACGTGACTGATATCAGACTGAACACTATGTTAACCTGAGACCAAACCTTGAGTGTTTGGTTATTTCTTTCACTTTCCTTTTTCCTTCCCTTGGGCATAGGTTAGTAAATAGTGACCCTGAGAAATGGACCTTTGCAAACCTGATAGTAGCCTCATCAGTCACAGAAGTTGGAAGTTTTCTCCTGATAGGTTCTGGCTATTGAGTGATGCTTACAATAAGAGTATTTCTTCAAGGAGAAAAACTCCACTGTCAGAAGGATTCTACAGCAGATGAAAGTCCAGAGCGTGATCTGGTTGACTAGGATATCTAGACCTTAAGAATTGCCTGGACAGTGCAAACCTGAAGTGAATCTAAAAAGTCACT